>CABHPH010153768.1:0-12599 GCA_902168325.1 Peromyscus nudipes
CAACTGAACCAAGCTAGTGGGAACTCATGAAAATAGATAAACAGCTATGGAAACTGCATGGGACTGGACGAGGCCCTCTGCATAAGTGAGACAGTTGTGTAGATTGATCTGCTTAAGGGGCCCCTGGCAGTGGGATCAGGATCTATCCCTGGTACATGAACTGGCTTTTGGAAGCCCATTACCTATGGTGGGACACCTTGCACAGCCTTGATGCAGGGGAAAGGGGCTTGGACCTTTCTCAACTGAATGTACCAGGCTCTGGTGACTCCACATGGGAGGCCTTACCTTTTCAGAGAAGGGGAGTGGGGGTTGGTTGGGTGGGGAAGGCTGGAGGGGGAGGTGGAGGAGGGATGAGAGGGCAATCTGTGGTTGATATGTATAAAATTAATAAAAATTTTCTTTATAAAGAGAAAAACATATGAAAAATTAAATAAAATAGTATATTTAAAAATTGAAAAAAAAAGAAAAAACACAGCTGTCATTCCAGACATCACTGGACTCAGTAAGAGTGGAACCTGGAACATTTATCAGGAGGCACCGCCCTGCAACCTCTCCCTGGCTGAGAAGGCTAGGAACAAGGCTGAGTCTCACGGAGTGTGAGATCTCTCTGGGACCACCAATGAAATAATGCAAGTGAGATAATCATTGACAACCATGCCAATTATGCCAATCAAAAGTTTTAAGTCCTCTTTATTGATGGACAGATAAAGAGGGGACCTGTGTCTCTGAAAAATCAGTCTCTTGGTACCCAAGCTTAGGCAATGATACAGAGTTTTAAGGCAAACCCACAAAGATCATGATTTACTTCAAAGTTAGATGATGAACAAAGTTATCTTGAAATCTTCTTTCCTGACAGAGCTTAGTAATTATTTTAGATGCAACAAACATGTCAACTATTTTTGATTCATATCTTCTTTAGTTATTTTAGTTTACTTTAATTATTTTTGTTAACACATCTGGATCATGGTTAGAATCATGGAAATGCCAAATGTGTTGTCAAAGCAGACCATGACCATTAGGGGATGTGGGACTGGGACTGAGAACTGTCCAAGGAAAACACAAAATTGAGTCAGAACAGGATGGTGTTATCTTAGTCACTTCAAAGCAACTTCGCTGAATTAGTGGTAACAGAATGGTAAAAGTAAGTTACAATTCCTTTTCTCAGCACAATCAAATAACACACACTAGATTTATTATTTCATGTAACAAAAATGAGGGAAATGCATAGGACAATAGTTTGCAACCACTGGTTATCAGGCTTCAGAGATTGATCCTTATTAAAAGAGAAAATAAATATAAATAAATAAATAAATAAATAAATAAATAAATAAATAAATAAATAAAGAGTCCCACAAATGTCTCAATTTACTGTCTTGTTGCAAAAAGTGCAATCCAGGTGGTGGTGGTACACACCTTTAATCCCAGAACTCAGGAGGCAGAGGCAGGTGGATCCCTGTAGGTCAGCGAGGCTCTGTCTTCTTATCCCCAGATAAGCTTTATTGGGGGACACAATATATCATCAGAGACATTGCATTGATGGAGGCCAGCTTATAAGGAGTCCCAATACTGTTCGGGCTATATAGTTGAATGATGCCATGTTCTTCCCACATACAGGGAAAAATTCATAACTTGAAAACATGAGCTTCAGTGGAATAACGTTTCCCTCCATACAAACAGTTTCTCAACACAAATCATTGTACCACAGATGTGGAATATTTAAGGAGAAGCTAAAGGAAACCGTAAGTGATAGATATATGAGAAAATGACAAAATACTGTTAACAAAAGTAGAAAAACATATATACTAATAGAGATGTACCTGTTTCATAGGTCAGAAGATCCAAAACAGTTAACATATCAATTGTCCTTATCAGTCTATCTAACAGACAGAACCCTCATCAAAATCAAAATGGGATCCTTTGCAGACATTAAGTAAACAGTGCTAAAAGGTCTCACATAAATTCAAAGGTTCCAGCAGAAACAACAGTAACAAAAACTTTGGAGAGAATAACCACAGTTGGATAAATTAACAGCCCCATTTCAAGGCTGCAAAGCTCTAGGAAAGCAACATGGGAGAACAGCTTGCAGGAAAGACTAAAAATCATGATATCACAAAGAAGACACAGATACCTGGCTTTTGGCAAAATTAAAAAGTAGATTCAGTGAATAACAGCTTACTCTTTGCTATAAAAGCTTTTCTGATATCATCCAACCACAGGTAAAAAAAATTAAGAAACTTTAATCTTTATCTTCATGATCCAAAAACATTACATTTCAATAGGTAATTGACCAAAACCTAGAAATGAATTACTACATAAAAGAACTAAAACAAGTAAACTTTGCAAAGGAAAAAATTCTTTAATGTCATTTTAAAACAATACTTTATTAAAGAGCAACTAGCTGAAGGGAACTTCTTCAAAGTTAGATACTCTGCTCTTTGAAACAGACTAATGAGAGACAAATGATGGGGGAGAGAAGAAATTTTACAAGTGATGTATTTGATAAAAGATTTCAATCCAGAACACAAACAACTGTCAAAATTCAGTGAAATATACCTTACAATCACTACAAACTGAAGAGGTTAAAAAATCTGAATATATCCTTAGCCAGTGGAGTAATATGAATGATAAGTCAGCATATGGACATGTTCAATACCATTGCCCATATGAAAAGGCAAATGAAACCCATGATGAGATACCACTGCACCAATATGAGAATATTTCCAAACTGAAAGATCTAACCATACCACATGCTTGGAATGTGTGGAAGAATTGAAACTGTCTAAAGCTTCTGGTGGGTTCAAAAGTCCAGTCTATCAGTAGTGGGTATTGTGTTCAAGTGATGTAGAATAGAATTGGAGGAACTGGAGCCTGGGCACTCCATCTTGCTCATCAAAGTAGATTCTAAAGTTTCCTAGCAACCAAGAATCCTCAGAGAAACAATAACTGATTCTGGAACAGTGGTCTCAGAGCCAGAAGGGGACCATGGGGGACCAGAGGCGGCCAGAGAACCATCCTGACTGGGTACCCAGGTACAAGCGTGTCTTGAAGCACAAGAAGGAGCAACTGATAGTTCCTCCTTTCATTGAGGGCCGTCACCGCCTGTTTTCTCACGAAAAACTGGAAGACTTTAAAAGAGACTATCAGGCATGTGAAGAGATACTGTCACGAACCATCTGGCAGAAATTTTGCCCCAGAATTTCTCATGAAGCACACAATACTGCCACCAATAAGAACCAGAGAAAGCCACCCCAGGATTTGGAATTGTTTTGTTCAATGTCAATGGATGAGCAAGGAAGTAGAAGAACCCAATACAAGCTGCATCGTTTGTCTCAGATGAAAGATGATGCTGAAGAACATTTCATAAATTTGTTGCAGATGCCAAAACATGGCTGGACTCTGCATAAGTGGCCTCACTTGGGAAATCAAAGGGAAGCAAATAAGAAGAGCAAGCACGGGAAACACCTTCATAGAAAATTCAACCTGGGAAATCCAGAGAATTTCAGGTCATGTCAAAGAAATTTACTTCCTAGAAACACATCCACAAACAAGAATTTGTTTGACTCTCTTAATTATAGATACACACAAAGAGGGAGTGGTGGTATCTATGAATGGAATGAAGCACTGGGAAACTCGCATGCATTGCAAGAATTCTACACGGACCATGCTTACCAACCAACTTACAAGGACTCTGCAGACAAGAAAATCTGTCAACTTCCTTCCAAGCTCAAGTACTTCAGAGGGTTAAGCAAAGAAAAGGACAACATCAGATTCTCCAAACAGGCATCAATATTTGAGATGAAACTCCAAAATCTACATGATCCTTGTAAGTCCACCAAGGAGAAGTTTAAATATGGGTCACCATATCAGAAACCCAATCAGCTGAAAGCGCTAGCCAGTGAAGAGCCTATAACTGACCCCAAGAGTTTGCTTGAATTTCAAGGTAGAAGCTTTTGCAAACCAGATGTACTTGAAAATATCTACGGACTAATTGCCTTTAAGGACTTCATTATACACAAGGGCTATGATATGCCAGGCATACTCAGGAAGTTTTTTATGAAGAAAGGATGGAACTACAACTCTGTTAATACTCCTCTACCAAGCATATTAAAAAATTATGAACTGATAATGCAAAAACAGGATGATGAAGATGATGAGGGAGAAATGGAGAAGGAACTTCACTAAAAGATTTTCCTATCGCCACCTACTTGACTGTGACACACTCTCAATTTTGCATTTGAGATGTATTAGGGGGCCACCCTCTGCCACCACCAGTACAATTTAACACCTAACATTCAGAAACATTTCCCAATGAAGTCATGCTGTGCCTTCACCATTATTTTTGGTATCTTAGTGTGAAGCCAATGTTAAATATATTTTTTCACATATTTTTCATTGACACTTTTATATCAGTCATTTGTAAAACTACCTAAAACCATTAATTAAAAACAGGATTATTCTGAATAAAAAGACTCAGTGGTATTATTTGCAGCATGGGTAAATCTCAAAATCCTGTAATTGTACTGAATGAAAGGAAACATGCGTAGCTCCCTCTAAGTTTCAATATTAATGAAATAATCATAGACATTATTTTTGTCAACCTATCTTGAATTCTATAGCTAAAGTGATGGGCAGCTATTTTCATTCCTTGCACACCACAGCCTTTATTCTTCCAAGGTGGGAACTTTCCTCCATGATTTTAATGTCAGGTACACTTTAGTTCTTTTAAGATCAATTTACCGGTTGTGAGTAAAGCACATCTTCAAAGAAAAGCATATTTTAATTTATTCTATCAGCACGTGTATGCTGATAACATTTAATATTTAATATTTTCAAGGAAAAACCTCTATCTCACACAGGGTCTGCCGACATTCATTACAGACCCCTTTGGTGCCTTTTATTCCTTTGCTTCTTTTGTGCAGAACGTGTTATGCTGAATGCACTGACTTGTTTTTCTTTTGCCTTTAGCCTGTACTTGTTGTGGAATATTAGTTTAAGATGTGTTATGTTCATTTATACTGTGGAATATTTGTTTAATGATGCAAAAATGTGTTGCGTACTTGTATGTTGCATTTGTTTACTCTGGAAAGCTGTGTTACTTTGCCTGTCCAAAACCTCGAATTGGTCTAATAAAGAGCTGAATGACTACTAGCTAGGCAGGAGAAAGGATAGGTGGGGCTGGCATGCAAAGAGAATAAACAGGAGGCGAAATCTAGGGAAGAGGGAGGAGGTAGAAAAGGAGAAGAAGAGGAGGAAGCAAGGGGCCAGCCACCCAGCCAAAACAACTAGCCATGTAGTAAGAAGGGAAGAAAGACATATAGAATAAAGAAAGGTCAAAGGCCTAGAGGCAAATGAGAAAAAAAAGAGACTGGTTAATTTAAATTAGAAAAGCTGGTTAGAAACAAGCTGAGCCAAGGTTGGGCATTCATAGGTAAGAATAAGTTACTGTGTAGTTATTTGGGAGCTGGGTGGCAAATTTACAAAGAGTAAAAACAAAAACTACATGTACTTTTGATGTCATATCTAATAATTTGCTTGCCATTTGAATTTCAAATAGCTCTCTTTCTCTGCTCTTATTTTTTTTTAAAAAATCTACTGGTGATGTTATGGTTTAACACTTGCATTTAAGTCTTTGACCAATTTTAGTTTTAGTTTTTTTCCAAAAGTGTATCTTGTTCTATACATAGAACATACGTATTAATAAATGGGAAAGGAGAACATACATGATGAAGGAAATAAGACAGTGTGAGTGTTTTAAAACCTGATGTTTACTGAGATTCTCCAGTCTTTCTCTCAAATACAATTTCTACTTTCATCTTTGCACTTTACACACATTGTGGTTCTATGCCTGCCAGTGGTGATTTCTCCTTCCCCTAGAGCTCTTTTCCTAATTGAACAGAAAGGATGACAGTTTCTTTTATTGCAATGCATAATTTTTATTTGAAATTTTTTCAACACAATGTTTTTTTATCATATTGTGTCCTCTCCCAACCCCTCACAAGCCCTTCTCATTGCACAGCTGCTTCCAAAAAAATTTAACAGTGGTTTTTCAACATGAACCATACCTGTAGAGATGTTGATTTTAATGGTAAATTATAAGCAAAATGCCTATTGTATGTTCCCCCTTCATGAAAACCTAGCTTGTAGAATTTATGAAGCATCTGAGTTGTCACTTTTTTTTATACTTTGATTTTTTTCCATTCTATGCCTTTAGACCATGTTTTCTTCCATGTCATTTGCTCTTACATAAAATATAGCTTCCCTCTTCTGTATAGCGGTACCTCTTCAGCTATCTTCCACATTGCTCAGTAACCACAGAATTGGAGTCGTGTCCTCCCTGACAGTCCGCGAAGGTTAGGCCAGAGGGAACTCAAGTAACTATCTTGGTATTTAGATGTTAAGCATTTAAGGTTGACAGGGGCACGAAAATAACTATTTTTTTAAATAATGAACAACAGTGCATGGTATACTGAATACTCCATTATTTCCATGAACTAAAACAATGTTGGTGTTCCCAATTATAGAATTTTTCAACATACAGTGCAGAATAACACTAAAAGTATTTATTAGGCATGCATCCAATTCCCTAAATGTGTTAGGGTTCTTTATGCAATATAACATAATAGGTATCACATTGTTACTATAATATGTTATACAATATGAATCTTATAAGCTTAAAATAGGACGTTTCAACATCATGCTTTTTAAAGACACCAGTAAAAAAAGCTCTACAAAAACAAAACAAAACAACAACAACCCAAATCCCAAACAAAGTGAAAATGCATACTTAACATAATAAGCCAATTACTAAATTTCATGATTCTCCAAATTACAGTCTTTCTACAGACATGAGACAGGCATCCATAAACTTAAAAAGCTATGCAGCAGGGAAGAAATATTGCTCAGTTCTTAAGAGAACTCGGTGCTTTATATTTGGCCTGTGTTAGGTTCCTATCACCCACACCAGACAACTCACAACTATCTATATCTCTAGTTCCAGAGGATCCAACATACTCTCATGGCCACACAAGGCACTTGCACCCATGTGGTGCACATGCATAGACTTGGATAAATTGTACATGTATGTAAACTAAATCTTTTCTTAGAAAGGCTATTTAGGATAACAATAGAAGAATTTCCATATAACTTCTTTATAGGCTACTATACTTTTCTTCCAGAATTAAAAAATACTCTAAAGTAGACAAATAGAAATCACTCTTACATAATATAGAAAAAACAGTTATACATAATGGACTTCTTTATCCATTTTAGTTGTGATATTAATGAATCCAGGTCAATGTTAGCCTCCTCTTAAGAGATTGCTCTAATGTTGCACATATATTCATCATGAAGAAAAAACTACATTCCTAATGCTAATTTTAGTCACCTTCTGAATAATAGTTGAATGATAAACAACAAAAGGCTACTTTCATGGCCATGAGAGCAAAAAGAAGGTTGGATGGCAGTGAGTCCGATGAATAATTGCACTACCCACAGCAATGGCATCAAAGTTTCTGTTTTTCAGGGGCCCTCCTCATTCATTAAAACAAATCAAAACAAACAAACAAACGAAAACAACTATCACTTGTACTCCTGACAAAATACTTAACATCTTGTATTTAAAAGTCTGATATAGATGTGAAGGTCATGGCACAGTTGCCTGGATAACTGATGACCCTTCAACCTGACTCTTGACCCTTCAACCTGACTCTTGACCTTGTCCTCATAGGGTCAAGTGAATGCTAGTTGAGGTCAGTAATGAGAGCTGTCATTCAAATAAAGCTTTCTGATTCTAAATTTATCTAAAGAAAGCAAAGAGCAAAGAGCAGAATGTTGAAAGAAGTAACGTTTTGGCAATATTCAACAAAACTGCTTTATAAAGCCTCCAGAGGATTTAGTCTAACACTTTGGCTTTTATTTATACAGTCCTTTAAAATACATGGTGTAGGTCAGGTAGGGCCCAGTAGGTGGCCTTGCTATGGAAATCAGCACTCCTGTCCAGCTCTCTGCCCACTCTAAGCCCTGGCACTGAAATGATGTCATCATTAGGCACCAACACTCATTTCTGGTGCTGCCTCAGAGCTGCCTGAGGCCTCTCTGCTTTGCTCTGCTGAGGTTCTTCCTCTCTTCCAAGGGACTCCGGGACAGGGGTCCTTTCCCTTCCCACCCTGCCTGCCCCTCTTAGCATGTGCAGGAGCTGCTGAGACTGTCGTGGTGTTCAAGCGCCCACCATGGCTGAAGCACCCTTGCTAGTGCTACAGAACCATGACCGCGACCTTGAGAATGCTGTCAACACCCATATCCAGCTGCAGCTCCAAGCCTCCTATGTGTACTTGTCTATGGCCTTCTACTTTGACCGTGATGATGTGGCCCTGGGAAACCTCAAGCGCTTCTTTCTGAGCAAGTCACACAACTGCAAGTCCAGTGCTGAGATGTTTATGTTCCTGCAGAATAAGCATGAAGGCTGCATTGTCTCTTAGGGTCATCCAGACCATGGAATGCTCCTTCTACATGGAGACGACCATAAGCCAGATCGTGCTGAACCTTCATGAACTGGCCAAGGGAGAAGTGACATTCACCTCTGTGACTTCCTGTAGCAACACTGTCTAGTTGAGCAGGTCCAAGTTGTGAAGGAGGTGAGCAGCTACCTTACCAATATGTGCCAGATTAGGGCCCGAGAAGACCACTTGATTGAGTACATCTTTGACAAGCTCAGCCTGTCATAAAGTCCCCAATGGACTGTACTGGGATGTCTCAGTGCAGTGGGGTCTTCCTCTCCTCGTTCGCCTTATGTTCACATTGCTTTTGCAGCAAGTTCAGTCATTTTTCTTTTTTTTTTTTCCATTTAAATGTTGTTTGTAATAACTTTGTTGTTACATAGCAAAATTAAAGTGTCAAGTTGATGTATGCAAAACTCTTACCAGTAGGGACTGGGCATGTAGCTCAGTTGTTAGAGTCCTTGCCTAGCATTTAGGAAACCATGTAATGTATCCCAAGCGTGACATTAAAACTGTGATGACACACACTTGAAATCATAGCTCCATGGAGACGGGGGCAAGGAGACTGAATGTTCACGCTCATTTACAACTTTATAGCAAGGTAGAGGACCTTGTGAGCTACATGAGACTCTCAAACAACAACAAAAATATCCTCTCACCTTGAAAAAAACTAATGTGGATCTCATGGAAGTTTTAAAATTGATGTCCAGGAATATCTATCCATAGTCATCTCCCATTATTTTGCAGCTTTGTCTATCCAGGATGGAAGAGAAAGACAATCATTTAGCCTGTGGAAAAGTTCAAATTACCCCTTTGTCATTATTTATGTGTGCATGAAGCTTATAGTATATGGTTTTGTGTGATGGGTTGGGTAGTCAGGAGCACTTTTGTCTGTGCATGTTAACTATGTAAGCATTTGGTGCCAGTGGTACAAAAGATAAGGAAATGAGATGGGGAATCTAAGTAAGGCATAGTGAAACCACCAGACAAGACCACTCTGTAGGCAAAAACAATTCATTGGGGATAAGGTGTCCTATGTGAGTAGAAAGTACTAGTTCAGTGCAGAGGCAAGAAGATTTTGTACAATAATTAATGAGGTGGGGTTCAGGTTGAAGCTTGCTGTCAGCGTTAATCAGGAACTGGCTAAATGAACTTTACCTGCAGTAGTTGGCTGTTAGGGGCAGATCAGGGAGATCGCATATTTTGTTTCTTGCTTATTTTTATTTTTTCAAAATAAGTGGAAGCTCACCTCACATGGTTTCTGAAAAATGCTCAGTTTAGGTTTCTGTTTCCCAGCAAGAAGTGGTTCCAGTGGGACCCAGGCTGCTATCTTAGGGCATTGTCACCAGCACTGCCATGTGGTGGCCTGCTTTATGACCTAACAGGGAAAGTTTTAAAATGCAAGGTCGCAGGTAACTTACTGACAAAGTACTTTAGTAGCCTGTGAGTTCCATCATTCTATCCAAAGCTTTTCCCAGAATTTTAAAAAAAAGTATCTCAGATTTATCAGAAAACTTTGTAACATATATGAAAGTTAGTGTTTCTTGATTCCAGTTACCAAAAAAAAAAGTTTATAGACGTTATTATGACAGAGACCATACTGATTGGTTCACTCTGGCCTGAAATGATAATGAAATGGGTCTTCAGCTTGGCTTCACCATAGCCACACAGTGACTACTGTCACTGAAGACCAGGGAGAGAGACCCATATCACCTTTCTAACATATACTTTTCCAATTTTCCCAAATATGATATTTCAGCCACTGAAGTTACTTAATACTAAAATAATACATCAATCACGTAAAAAGAATGATAGACCATGAGGCCATGAATATAATTCATATTGGAGATATAGAACATAAAGGTTTAAAAAGCCTCAAGTGTTAAAGTCCACAATATACATACTTTGAATAAAGTAGATGTGGGCAGAGTTGAAGATTAAGATTAGTCATACAGTTATAAAAGGTGATATACTAGATTTGTTTATAGTATCAAAGGGGAAATACTGCTACAGTGGTCACCTGTAGGTTGAACAGCTAAGGGTATTAGTAGCTTTGCATTAGTAGAAGGTGGGAGACAGAAAAAGAAAAAAGAAACAAAAAAGCAACCTCAGCCCAAGGCTGAAGGCCTGGAAGCTTCTGTAATGTAAGTAGGAATTCAAAGATAACAACAGAATATGGAGTCAAAGGCCCACCAGAGAGGCAGCTACAAATAACTCACCCTCTTGAGCAGAGTCCAAATTGCGTAGATGTTAGTTACAGTCTTCAGAGTTTTGTTTCATCTAAAGTTCAAGCCTATCTGATGGTGCTTTTCATACTCAAGGCAGTTCATTCCCACTAAGTGTGATTGCCCTCATGCTAACCTTCTTGGGAAAAGCCTCAAGAACACACTAAATATGTGCTTACAGATTTTGCAGGTGTTTCTCAATCCATGCCACTGACAGCCAACTTTAACCATCAGAGAGCCAATGTATCCTATACAGCTGAGATACTGGAGTGGCTTGAAATATAATGTGGGATGTAGAAATAGAGATATGATATATTCCAGGTGCAATTCATACAAGGCAAAAAAGATTTGCTACATTAGGACAATAATGAACTGTGGTATGGGAAGTTAATATAGTTCTGGGGGTTCATCTGTATATGGCTTAGTAGTGAGGCTGTTGTTCATGTCGTTGAGAATGTTTGTAATAGAGCCCTGAGATGGTGAGAAGACCATGTCCTGTAAATCTGATGTTATTAAAACATAAAAATGGAACTGTAGTACAGAGGCTTGAAAAAAAGAATCAACAACAACTCCTTGCAGAAGTCTAGGTAGATTGTTAGGTTTTGAAATAGACATATGGACATTTGAAATTGATACTACTGAAGTCATGTACTTGGACAAACTAACCAGAAAGATCGAATTGAGAAACTCCATCCCCAAGTCCAGGACTACCGACGTTTAGCAGAAGGTTCACATATTGGAATACTGTGAGAGCTGCTGCCCCAAACTTGGTCATTACCTTCTTACACTCTGAGTATCTAGGGTTTGCTCTAAGTTTATCTCAAAAATCACCTGTTCATTTCAGGCTCAGAGTGGCCTCTGGCATCTCTTTTCAATGTGTGGGGAGTGTCTTTCTTTTAATCTAAATGACAGTGGGTAGGAAAAAATAATTTCCCAGTAATAAAAAGTTGTTTCTCCAAGTTTTGGGGTTTTTTTGTTTTGTTTTTTTGTTTTTTTTCTTGTTGTTGTTGTTGTTGTTGTTCTCCTCTTCAAATACCTTCTCTACTCTCTAATCAAAGAAAGTAGATACACCTTTACCAGCCCAGGTAGGCATCATCTAATCTGTTCTCAGGATAGACAAAAACAATGGAGGTGGAAATTACTACTCATTCTTTCTTTGAGCTGGGGCTATCATTTTCTCTTGCCCTGAACATAGGAGGCCCTAGTTCTCATAACTCTAGAATGAGTTTGAATTATTCCAACAGTTTTCCTGGGTCTCCTGCTTATTAACAGCATATGGCGGGAATTCACAGTCTCTGTATATGCATCCGGCACTTTCTGTCGTCTATTTTATCATTTGTGACCTATTGTACTTGTTTCTCTGGAAAAGTCTCACCAAGGCAGGATTGAGAGCATTTATTTTAAAGGTGAAAAGGAAATAAGTTTTTAGGTAGGCGTGATAGAACATTTGTAAACATTCTGACTCTCACCACATGAGTTGGAAGCCTACTACATACTAAATTAGTGGACAATCTGATCTGCCTAGCAAGACCTTGAGAAGGAAAGAGACATCAAATTAGGGAGGCCATAGAGAGAATATTATAAAGTTGTGTGGATTAAATGTACTGGTGATCAATTCTGACTCACCAATAATGAATCAGTGTCTCATTAAGAAGAAAAGAAAAAAAAGGCACAAGTCATTTAACCAAAAGCCAGTCAAGATTTGAATTCTCTACATTGTGCTACTTTTGTCTTATGTTCTCTGTCTGTCTGTTGTATGAGTATAAATCTGTGCCTGCCTGAAGGCTATCTTGTGAATCTGTCCCTGTATCTGGGTCTATTCCTGTATTTGACTCTCTCTCTCTCTCTCTCTCTCTCTCTCTCTCTCTCTCTCTCTCTC
>CABHPH010153768.1:12609-37634 GCA_902168325.1 Peromyscus nudipes
TCTCTCTCTCTCTCTCTCTCTCTCTCTCTCTCTCTCTCTCTCTCTCTGTGTGTGTGTTTGTGTGTGTGTGTTTCTTTTTGTGACTGTCCCTAACAAAGGTCTTTTCTGTGTATTTATTGAATCATTGAACAGCATAGAAATCATTGAATAGGGAAGGAATGGGATACTATATAGAAATCTTTAACAGAGTTTTACAAGGGATTAAGTCCCTGGCTCCAACAGATCTCAAACAACCCTGATAACAAACAGTACTACAAACATCATTGTTTATCAACAAATATCCTTAAATGGATATTCACTTTTAATTTCTGTATTTATTGCTTTTAACAAATGATACACATGCATTGTTCTGAGTTGGGGGCATAGAAAAGTAAATAATTTAAGATTACATCTATATACTAGTTTAGGTTGTAAAAGCTGATTATGTGGGAAATCCAAGACAAGTAAGTTTGACTGTTAATATAGTTCTCTTAAAGACAGGTTAAACAAACAGGCTGAGTACACAGTAGGAGAGCAGTCTTAAGTCTTAAGTGACCTTGGAATGAATTATTAACTTTAGCTGTGAAGTTAAGCAAAAGTTCCAGTCTTAGAACATACAAAATATTTTAATAATATTGCATTGCAACATAATATGAACATTTCTGTCTCTTTCTCCTATGAAATTTCTTCACGTTGTGATTATGATTGGAGATACCAGAATGTCTGTTTGTCTTTCTTTCTCTGTCTCTCTCCACACTCTCATATGTACAAGTTCTGTCAAAAACCTTACTAGAAATGAACCATGCTGCTACCATGGTTTCTAGTTTCCAGCTCTGCGAGAGCTATTAGAAATACATTTCTATTGTTTCTGCTACTGAATCAATGGTATTTTGTTATGACTGTTTGAGAAGACTAAGGGAGCATGGATACACAGGGAGCTGGAAAATACTGGTGGCTCCACTCCAGATCACTCAGTTGTAACTTCATAAAACTATTGGTGCAGTCACAGCAGAAATTCACTGTCATTTCAACATTACTCAATTTTCAGATATTCAAAGAGACTTAGAAACTTATCACATTGACATGTACACACACTTTTGAAATTTTACCAATTTGTTTTATCAAACACTAATCTATCTGTTAAGATAGGCCCTGACAATAAGCTATTGGTCTTCTCCATTAAAGAAAATGTGAAGGCTATTTCCAACTGAAAAAAATGTTACATGAAATTTAGAACTACAATTTAATGAAGACAGGTGCTACTCCATCCAGGGCACCAAAAAGAGAAATGAACAACCTAAGATATAGTTTCTTGTCCATGGACAGAGACTTGACAGTTTTCTGGAGAAATCATTTGCTTACTCTTAAAATATGATGAAAAAACTCTGCTTGAAAACAATTCCATTCAGCTGAAAAAAGTGAACACACAGCCCATTCCTAGCCCAGAAGCTATCTCCAATTAATAACCACTTACAAATGAAAACTTGATTTTTTTCCTAAGGGAGTCTCACTGGGGAAACAAACTACCCTGAAAGGGGCTGCATGCCCAGCAGTAGATGGTCACCAGCAACAATAACAATGAACTTAGAGGCATCTGTCTTTTGAGGTTTGTTGTTTTATGATGTCATATCAGGGCTTTTTTAAAAAATCCAAAACAAAAAAATATTCTTTTTTATTTTTGTTATTTTATTTTTCTCTTCTTTTTTTCACCCTACAGGTCCTGTGAGTATATATTATGGCTTTCCATTTTTGTGTTTTTATGGGACTCCTGAGTGTGCAAAAGAGTGGGTGTCTATGTCTAAATTTGTTTCTTCTGCCTTTTCTTGGGCTCTTTTCCTTCTATTTGTTTTGTTCTGTTCTGATGTATTTGTTTTTTAATCTTATATTTTATTTTATTGTTATACCTTAGAAACCTGTTTGTTTTCTAATTAAAGACAGAAAGGGAGCCGGGCGTTGGTGGCGCACGCCTTTAATCCCAGCACTCGGGAGGCAGAGCCAGGCAGATCTCTGTGAGTTCGAGGCCAGCCTGGGCTACCAAGTGAGCTCCAGGAAAGGCGCAAAGCTACACAGAGAAACCCTGTCTCGAAAAAACAAACAAACAAACAAAAAAAGACAGAAAGGGGGTGGATATGAATGGGAGGGTAGGTGGGGAAGAACTGGAAGGAGTAGCGGGGTGAGAGACTGTGACCAGGATATATTATGTGAGAAAAAAATATTTTCAGTAAAAGAAAAAACAGTTCTATAATCTAAGAGCTATCTGTTTTTGGTTAGGATCTTATGGAATTCCACTACTCCATGGATATTGAATGACCTCACAAAATTACTGAAAACATATACTCCACTTGTGTCATAAGGACAAAAGGATAAGGAGTTTCACAATCTTATTTGGTACAGTGAGGTTGTTCTTCCTTGTTACTTTGTGGATATCATACTTATTAGCAAGTTTATTTAGCTACAGCTGAAAGCCTGTTTTTCAGTCATCCATGTCCTATGTGTCCTGGTGGCTTTAAAATGAGAAATTTAGCATAGTTTCACTTAATATTTGTGGAGTGTGGGTCTCTAAAGTTGAATATAAGTGACTGCTCAAAGGATAAAGAAACTGTTGTTTGTAGTGGGAATCTAGTAGAGTCACTGCATTTAGAGAAAACATTAGAATGTAACAGTTGTTTCTCACCGTGTCTAGAGTAATAGAATGTACTAGTGTTTGTTGAAAGTACATAGACCTTGAAGAAATTATAGTAGAGAACAGTGATTGTTTTCTATGATTTGTAGAGCTGCTTTTTTGAAGGGGTTTTCCATGCATTGCATGACTTTAGTCCTAAGACTATCCAGGCACACTTGGAGGTCTTGATTATTGGGTACTGCAAACAGTATGTAACAAAGACTGAAATCGCAGGGGTGTGATGATTTCCTTCTGAGAACATATAGAATAGATCAAAGGGGCTTTGGTATGAGGAATTTTTTGTACCCAAACACAACTTTTGCGTACAATCAATAAATATGCTTCTGTGTGAAGGTCTGAGGATTAATTCACAGAAACGGTTCCTTTCTCCTGCCAGAAAGCCTAAAATTACATTCTGAAGTTACACTCCTTCTTTGAACATCCCGTGCAACAGAGAACACCCAGCATTTTGCACTCAACATCATGGACTCCAAGAAGATACCCCATTACTCCTTTTCTGGAGGTAAAGTATGCTCAAATGTAGTTAAGAATCCAGGATAGGGGAGGGATATGGGGGTTCACCATCTCAGGAGCAGCAATACGTGATGTTACTAAAGTGTTTGCTAAGATGAAATGAAGCCGGGCGGTGTTGGCACACGCCTTTAAGCCCAGGACTCGGGAGGCAGAGGCAGGTGGATCTCTGTGAGATCGAGGCCAGCCTGGTCTACAGCGCGAGATCCAGGACAGGCTCCAAAACTACACAGAGAAACCCTGTCTCGAAAAACCAAAAAAAAAAAAAAAAAAAAAATGAAATGAAGTGAAAGTGAAAGAAAAACAGCTTACAGAGCCTTTGGTATTAGTCAAAAGACATTGTTATTGGTCTCAGACAACTCCTCGTGTTCAGTTAAAACAGAGTATGGGAGCAAGTGTTGAGAGCTTTAAGGAGAGCTCATCAGAGAGGGGAGCCTATAGCAAAATTTGATCTTTATGTAATTTGATCTCCAATGCTCTGGAGCTGCAGCAGAGTGAGGGGTCACAGAAGGTTCACTCCCATGTGGAACAGGGAAGTAAAAAGGAAAATATTCTGGCTGGAAATTGTCAGTCAGCAGAGGAGAATGTTTTCTCACAGAAAGAAGAAAGGTCAAGATAATGGAGATGAATCTCCTCCTCCTTCTTTAGATGAAACAGACTTAGAAATGAGAAAGGTTGAAACACTAGCTTCACAGTTGCAATAATTAGTGATACAAATGAAAAAACCTCCTGAGACAAAAAATAAGAGAAATTAAAAAGGGAAACTTCCCAGTAGAAAAGAGGAAAGGAAAAGAAATTTAAAAAGAAAAATTTCCAGTAAAAATGGGGCATGGGGGGGGCATTTAATCAAAGACCTACAGTGCCACCTTATGGGGGAAATAGAGAAATCATTGCCTAAGGTTATAAAGACACCTCCACAGGTGTTTCCAGTTGCTATGCTCCAAAATCCTGCAAATAACCAATATCCTCAGATTGATTGGAGGCCTACAGACATGACAGATTTAACATGATTTAAAGAAACAGTGGTGGTCTATGTAATGCATTCACATCATGTAAGACAGGTTTTAAATTATTGGTTACACAGAATACAATTATCCCACAAGATTGGAAGGACCTAATGGCAGCTGTACTAGAAGCTGATCCTCAATTGCAGTGGCTTACCTGGTGGACAGAGGAAGCGGCAGCCGTGGAACAGTATAAATATATTGAAAGATCAATTTCTAGGTGAAGGTCGGCATGTTGATTTACAAAGACAGATACAGTTTGATGGTGCTACTATTGTGAAATGTCATTTAGTGGATTTAAGGTCCTGGGATAAGCTTAAGAAGCCAGCTCATGCACCAGGGATGGATCCTGATCCTACTGACAGGGAGCCTCTTAACCTTTTTTTGTTTTTTCTTCTTTTTTATTATTATTAAGAGACTTTCTATTCATTTTACATACCATCCACAGATTTAGGTCATCATACAAAGTACTGAGTTTCATAATGGCCTCTACACATAAACATATCATTATATTTACATATTATTATATTTTCTCATTCACTCCCCTCCCTCACTTTACTCTCCCACCTCTCCTACTCTGCTCTAGCTTGTTACCTTTTTCCTTCAAGTAAGTCATCCTTTCTGCTACCTTTCTACATGCAATCTAATACCCTCTTTACTTTCCACCTCTATTAAGATGTCTTCTTCTTTCCCTCTCATGATCCTCTTTCTAGTTTTATGGCCTATAGACACACATTTTATATGTCTGCATGTATGTATAGCTTTAATAATTTTGATTTTTAATTTATTTTGTATGTGTGTAGTGGGGGTCAGAAGACAACTTGTTGGAGTACTAACTTTCAAAGAGGTTGTTAGCCTTGACATGAACTGCCTTTATCCACTGAGCCATCTCTCCAGCCATGTCTGTGTGTGTGTATGTGTGTGTGTGTATGTGTGTGTGTGTGTGTGTGTGTGTGTGTGTACATTTAATTTAGGTTCTGTATATGAGAGAAAACAAAGTATTTTGTTTTTCTGTAATTTCACTAAACATAATGATTTGTATCAATTTTTCTGAAAATAACACTATTTCATTTTTCTTTATAGGTGTAGAAAATTCCATTGTGCGTATGCACTATATTTTTATTATCCAGTCATCTGTTGATGGACAAGTTAGGCTGGTTCTAGCTGCTGGCTGTTTTGAATAGTATAGCTATAAACACGTGTATAGAAGTATTTTGGCAAGATTGGGGAAAGATGAATACTTTTTTATTAAGAAGGTTTTTTATTCATTTTACATACCAATCACAGATCCCCCTCTCCTCCAGCCCCTCCAGCCTTCCCCCCCAACCCATCCCCTATTCCCTCCTACAAGAAGTTAAGGTCTCCCATGGGGAGTCAGCAGAGCCTAGTACGTTCAGTAGAGGCAGGTCTAAGTCCCTCCTTATGCCTCAAGGCTGTTCGAGGTGTCCCACTATAGGTAGTGGGCTCCAAAAAGCCACATGCACTAGGGATGGGTCCCGATCCTACTACCAGGGGCCCATTAAGCAGATCAAGTTACACAACTGTCTAGCTTATGCAGAGGGTCTAGTCCAGTCCCATGGAGGCTCCACAGGTGTTGATCTAAATTTCATGAGTTACCACTAGTTTGGTTTGGTTGTCTCTGTAGGTTTTCCCATCATGATCTTGATGCCCCTTGCTCATAGAATCCCTCTTCTCTCTCTTCAACTGGACTCCTGGAGCTTGGTCTGGTATTTGGCTGTGGACCTCTGCATCTGCTTCCATCAGTTACTGGAGACTCTATGATGACAGTTAGAGCATTCACTGATCTGATTACTGGGGTAAGCCAGTTCAGGCACCCTCTCCACTATTGGTAGTAGTTTAAGCTGGGGTCATCCCTGTGGATTCATGGGAACTTCCCTAGCACCCAGTTTCTCCCTATCCCCAAGATCTCTCCCTCTATTATGGTATCTCTTTCATTGCTTTCCCACTCCATCCCTGTTCCAGCTCAGAAAGATGAATACTTATTCACTGATGATGATAGGAATAAATTCAACAGCTATGAAGAAACTGACACCACACTAAAAGAGCAAGTATTTTTCTTTTTTGTTTCCTTTTTTTAAAATATAGGATTTCTTTGTGTAACCCTGACTATCCTAGAACTTGCTCTGTAGACCAGACTGGCTTCAGACTCATGAGATCCATCTGCCTCTGCCTGTTGAGTGCTGAGATTAAAGGTGTGAGCCAACACAGTCTGGCAAGGAGCATTTTTTTTTGGTTTTTTCGAGACAGGGTTTCTCTGTGTAGCTTTGCGCCTTTCTTGGAGCTCACTTGGTAGCCCAGGCTGGCCTCGAACTCACAGAGATCCGCCTGGCTCTGCCTCCCGAGTGCTGGGATTAAAGGCGTGCACCACCAACGCCCGGCGGAGCATTTTTATAGTACTGCATTGTAAGATAATATGTAATAATTGAAGTATACAGCCATTTTTATAATTTACCCTCAGGAAGATAGAGATATTCATAACTAGAAGTAAGAGCTATAGAAGGCAGAAAAAAGAGATGGAGAATTCTTTCTTGGTGTGTTAACATATGGTTGAATTTATAAAATGATGAGAGTGACTATTCATCATTCTATGGGTCAATTTTATCTAATCACAACCAAAAGAAAAAAATGGGTGAACTACAGAATCCACCAGAAACTAAAGTAACTCCCTAAAAGTAGGCAAATAATCTTTCCAGAGACAAGTAATATTAGAGTCATGCTGTGGTATGGTCTTTCTGTACACTGTGAATATGTGTTGCTCTCATTGGTTGATAAATAAAGCTGCTTCACCAGTGGTGAGGCAGAATAAGGCTGGGCATGAAAGCAAAATGGAGATACAGGGAGAATAAGGGTGGGATCCAGGAGATGCCAGCCAGCCACTGAAGAAGCAAGATGTGTAGAAAATAAGGTAACAAGTCACTAACCAAGTGGCAAAGCATAGATCAGAAATATGGCTTAATTTAAATGTAACAGCTAACTAGTAATAAGCCTGAGCCATCAGCCAAGCATTTTTACTTAATATAAGCTTCTGAGTGGTTATTAAGGAATTGACAGATAGGAGGGAACTGTCCATTTACAGAGTCATCATTCATAATGAGTACTGTGAAAAGGGCAAGATGAAATATTGAGGTCCATACACAATAGAGTACAACATCCTTTTGACAATGTTGAAGGACATATGGATTTCAGTTAATATTTTTGTACTCATTAAAGTTGACCTCTATTGAGGACCCATTGAAAGAAAGTATCTACTACACCCAGGGAAAGAGAACATGCACAAAAACAGAAAGAGGCATATTTGTAGTCAATAACTCAGATATTGTGATTGGGCTGTACTTGACTTGCTTCTCTGTGTGACCTTTGACATTTTACTGAATCTCATTAAAATGGCAATGTAAAGCATAAATAAGATTACATATTCCTTCTGTTTCACAAGTGACATAATCAAAATACCTACAAGATACTGAAATAAAAGTTCATATGCTATATTTCCAAAGAATTAAACCATTATTTGAGAAGGCAAGACATTAAATAGGGAATCATATGTCAAAAAGCACTTGAAGATAACAATGAATATGTAGTATAGTGTATACCATTATAAGTTATTACATGATAAATTTTCTAATATTTCAGGGAAAATGTAAACACTAGGCTTAGCTTCCATAAAATGTTTTCCAAGTGTGTGAATTTCCATAACTAATTCACTATTCTTTTTTGTTCACTCTGGACTCCTCTTTTCCCAGTCTCTCAGATCACATAGGTGCTTTTTATGGGGACCAATATCTATGTAGATCACACACACACGTACACACACACACACACACACACACACACACACACACCTTACCCCAGAAAAGAAACCCAAGGTAGTCTTGGAAATAAGTATACACACAACTTTACAAAAATCTCTGTCCTAGTTTGCTTCACTGTGAGTCATGATCTGGTTGTTTCTTCTCCCACTCCTCTTTTTTTGAGAAAGGGTCTCATGCAGCACAGGCCAGCCTAGAACTTGTTATATAGTTAAGGATGACCTAAACTTCTGATTGTTCTGCCTCCACTTTCTTAGTGCTAGGATTACAGTTGCACATAACCACACCCATTTTGTGAGGTGCTTGGGATTAAACTCAGGGTTTCTTGTGTGTTAAGAAACCCTTCTATCTGCCCCCACAATAGACTGCTGGCAATAGTCGAGAAATAGCCCGATCTGACCTACCCTGGTGATAGGATGGCCAAACACCCTAATTGTCGTGCTAGAAACCCCATCCAGTGACTGAGGGAACTAGATGCAGATATCCACGGTCAGGCCCCAGGTGGAGCTCCGGGAGTCCAATTGGCGAGAAGGAGGAGGGTTTATGTGAGCAAGAGTTGTTGGGACCAGGGATGGATGGAATACAGGGACAAGTGGCCAAACGAATGGAAAAACATGAACTGTGAACCAATGACTGAGGGGCCCCCAACTGGATCAGGCCCTCTGAATGGGTGAGACAGTTGATTGGCTTGATCTGTTTAGGAGGCATCCAGGCAGTTGGACCGGGTCCTGTGCTCAGTGCATGAATTGGCTGTTTGAAACCTGGGGCTTAGTAGAGACCCTTGGCTCAGCCTGGGAGGAGGGGACTAGACCTGCCTGGGCTGAGTCCACCAGGTCGATCTCAATCTTCGGGGGAGTCTTTGCCCTGGAGGAGATGGAAATGGGAGGTGGGCCGGGGGGAGGGGGGCGGGGCGGGAGGAGGGAGAACGGGGGAATCTATGGCTGATATGTAAAGTTGAATTATATTGTAAAATAAAATAAAATAAATTCAAAAAAAAGAAACCCTTCTATCAACTGATCTTCATTCCCAGTCTCAGCTGTGTTAGTTTTGGGGTATTTACTACCTGAACATATTTATAACTGTGTCTTCCTTGCAGCTCCACTTATATTGGGGCAGGTGGACTTTCTGCATAGTGAGAGAGCACTCTGGGACAGGCAATACTAAGTTTACAAGCCACATTCAGTTAGCTACAATTTGAGAAGTCAGTATGTTCACTAGTTCATACACCTGGAATGTCTGAAGACTTAAATTGGTGCCACCTTCATATGTCAATTAATCAGTTGTTTGAATGCTTGAACAAACAGGAGTATGATAAAAAGACTTAAGGGAAGAGATCAAAGATTCTACTTCCTGCCTGGTAAATGAGATACTATTGCTTGTCTAGCCTTGATGTAGCTCATCTAACTGAAATCACATTGTAGTAGGGAGCAATGTGGAACATTACACATGGGTATGCCTAGTCAATAACATAACACAAGAGTCCTTAGAGTCACACCAACAACATAATTGCATCAGGATGATAAAGAGCTATCATGACATGAACAATGACCACAATGCCTTCAACTTCAAACTGCCATGTATGTTCAGCTAACCAAATTGAGTGAGAGCAAATCATGCAGTGAGGTTTTCCCTGAGATGCGTTCATTCATTCAGTAGTCTCTGAACATGTTCCTTGTGGGGCCTTTGAAATATGTGTGTTTGTTGTAGGACAAAACTTTTCCTGGAGAGCTACAACACATGCCAGAGAGGGAACCCACAATAGATCAAAGTATAGATACCATTAAAGTCCAATTTGGTGGACCAGTAAGTTTTACTGGGGTTACTTACAGGAATATGGGTGAGGGATTACTTACAGGAGCAGAAATGACTCAAAGACAGCTGTATCACAAGGCCCACCCAAACATGGGTGACAGCTCACGAGTCTCAGAACCTGAAGGACACCGCACAGTGGAGAGTGTTCTTCTAGTGACTCTGTTGGTCTAAACCTCTTCCAGGCAGCTCGGCTTGTTTATGCTATTTCCAGGCAGTTGGTCTGGTCTCAGTCTTCTTTGCAGCTTGATTTCTCTGAGAGGGACTTTCAACAGCTTTATTGCTTACTCTGGGAGGAAAGGGAGTAGTGAATCTGGTCAGTTTTAGTGACTTCCTGAAGCTATTTTGTTACGTTTAACTTCCTGCTTAAGGAGCTTCTCTGCTAGATGAAATGTTTTAATCTCAAAGGAAATAGTTACACAACAGTGTTGTGGGATAGGGTCAATGATTGAGGGACAGGGACAGTGATTGGGGCTCTGGGTTGTTGGCTACAAACAGAATAACATTGTCTAGATTGTTTCAGAAAAAGCAGATTATTGAAGGAGACTTGAAAAGCAGGCTTAGCACTCTACAGATAGCAACTATTTTACTCACAAGCAAAGTTCTTCCTGAGAATTTTGCCACTGTAGCATGCTATTCCACTTTTAAGCAAGGATGCTTAAGCCAGGAATCAAGTCTACATGTCCCCTCCCTTCTTATTATGTCTGTTTCATAGGCAACTACAGTCGTGGTTATCTGACTCTCCAAAAAATACAGAACCTATTCATTACACCCTCTACCTGCATGGGATTCTGGGACGGTAAGTAAAATTTCTTTCTGTGAAGTGTCTGCCTTTAATACAATTTGGTGCTTCATTCCCCCTAAAACTGTAATAAAAACATTTTTTATTGTTTATATATTCCTCATTTGTTGGTATCTTAGAGCTGCCCAAACTGATAAAACCTGATTTTTGCCTTCTGACTTCTTATTGAAATATAATGTAAATACAAGGAAAACAATCAGAAAACTATAAGCTCACTGCATTTTCATATACTGAAAGCAGTCATGGTATCAGTATTTTGATACAGACTAAAAGCATCACCTTAGGGCCTATTAAACTTTACTGCAGACTACTGAGAAGTAATATAAACAGTATATAAATGGTATATATGAAAATTCATATTCAGCTGCGGTCTTGCCATTTATTCGACTGCTTCAATTACTTGAAGTCCTGTACTACACTGACATCTGCTGGTGGTTCATGTGAGCCTCTCACATGAACCCAAGCACTGAAAGGAAATAATGCCTTTTTTTTTCTTTTTTAGTTTTCCAAGACAGGGTTTCTCTGTGTAGCCTTGGCTGTCCTGGAACTCACTCTGTAGGGCAGCCTGGCCTGAAAGTCACAGAACTCTTCCTGTCTCAGTCTCTCAAGTGCTGGGATTAAAGGTGTGTGCCACCACTGGAGGGCTGTACTGCCCTTTTTTAAGTGATGAAAGTTTTACTTTTTTTGGTAAATTAAAAAAAATTAACTTATTTATTTTATGTCTTTGTATTGCATATAGGAGGGGAAGATAAAATGGAAAAGAATAGGAACACGTTCTACAATGAGCTGTTAGGACTTACAGCAAGTGTGACAGGGTGCTAATATGATTATCTTAAAATAATCTTCATTTTGAATTTTGATCCTCACAAATTTTCTTAGACAAAATACTCTCAAGGTCTACTAGGAATTTGGTTACTATAAAACACAGAGAACATCTGCTCTGTGCTGGTAATAAAGTAATTGCTGACGACTCCATTAAGTTTAATACAAATATGCCTCCTCTGTTTATGGCCATACCACTCTAAACATAGCTGATCTCATTTTATCACAGAAACAAATACGAGTACTCTTCTCTTAGAACTTACTATCTGATTTCACACACAAAAAAAAAATTAGACAGGTTTTACTTAAATACAAAGAGCCATTTCTCTAACACACTGTGATGTGCAATATAAACATGGCAACCTGAAAGAGATAGTTGTTCGACAAAAAGAAGCTCGAAAGCTCCAACTTGCACCAAAAGCAGGCTATGGTCATTGTTTGGTGTTGTGTTGCCAATCTGAGCCACTAGAGTTTTCTGAATCTGTGTGACCGATTACACCTGAGAAGGATACTCAGGAAATTGATGAAATAAACTGAAAAGGGTCAAGTCTGCAGTTTGCATTGGCCCACACAAAGGGCCCAATTCAACACCAAACCACAAGTCACACAAAACCTTCAAAACTTGACTAAGTTGGTAAGATATCTCAGCAGGTAAAAGCATTTGCTTTGCAAGCCAGATGAGCTAAGTTCAATCCCTGCAGCACATGTAAAGACAGAAGGAGAGACCTGACTCCAGAGAGTTGTCCTCTGACTTCCATGAGTATGCAGTGTCATGCTCTGCCATGTCCACCCACAAAGACATTGAAAATATTAAATAATATTTTAATGTATATTTTGAAATGGAGAAAGTTGGAACCCCAAGTGCCCCTCTTCTCCTTGTGATCATATCCCTGGCCACTCCTCTGGCAGAAGCCTCCTACTCTAGCAAAGGCCAGGTCAGCATCTTGAACCCCAGCTAAGACTGCCCCCTATCCCACCTGCACTCACTCATCCTCTCCCCATCACCATATCCAGGCCCACACCTCTGACAGAAGCTTTCCACCCCATCAGAGGCCAGGCCAGCTTCCTGAAAACAAGTTAAGCCACTCCCCACTCCAACCCCTGTCCTGCTTGTGTCTCTTCTCTCCTTGTCACCATATCCTGGCCTACACCTCTGGCAAAAGCCTCCTACTCCAGCAGAGGTTAGGGAAGCATCCTGAACCCCAGGTCAGACTACCCCTCACCTGGCCAGCTCTCACCCATCATAACTCCAGCTCTCCCCTCTTTCTTCATCACAATATTATGGCCCACACCTTTGGCAGAAGCCTTCCACAGTGCTGTGGGATAATGCTTTTGTACACTGGTTTAATAAAATGCTTATTGGCCAGTAGTGAGGCAGGAAGTATAGGTGGGATAAGCAGACAAGGAGAATTCTGGGAAGAGGAAGGCTGAGTCAGGAGTCACCAGCCAGACATAGAGGAAGCAAGATGTGAAGGCAGAAATGTAAAAAGGTATCAAGCCACATGGCTAAACATAGATAAGAATTATGGGTTAAGTGTAGGAGCTAGTCAGTAATAAGCCTGAGCTAATGGCCAATCAGTTATAAATAATATTAAGCCTCTGTGTGATTATTTTATAAAAGGCTAGGGGGCTTTGGGTGAGATATTTGTTCCAACTGTGGACCAAGAGGGACAAAGAAAGACTCCAACTACAATCAGAGGCCAGACCCAAGTCCTGTACACCAGAGACCAGGACAACTCTCTGAAAACCAGGCAGAAGCCTCCTACCCCACCAGAAGCTAGGCCTGAATCCTGAACCCCAGAGGAGCCCCCTACCAGATCAGAGACCACACACAGAACTCCAGCCATAAAGCTGGGCAGCAACTACCTGCTAGACCAGAGGCTACTCTGACCATCAGAAGTCCAGCCTCCAATATAGGTGGTGATTGTCTACTCATCCACAGGACACAGCAGCCAGAAGACCAGAGAGGAAACAGAAACCAAGGGGAAAACACCCATCCAACAAAGACAAATCCAGAAATTGGCACCTAGAACTATAATCACTCCAGATCTAAATAACATAGGTGTAAGAACACAAACAACAGCCAGGGCAATATGTCACCACCCAAGCCCAGCCATCCCACTACAGCAAGCCCTAAATATTCTAAGACATCTGAAGACCAAGAAAATGGCCTTAAAACCAACTTTATGATGATGATAGATGTCCTTGAAGAGGAAATGAAAATAAAGAAATCAAGGAAAAGACAATAAAATATTGTAGTAAATCAATAAATCTCTTAATGAATATCAAGAATACCAAGAAAAAACAAACAAACAAATGAATGGAAATGAATAAAACTGTTCAAGACCTTAAAATGAAAATAGAAGCAATAAAGGAAACACAAACGAAGGGAATTAAGGAAATGGAAAATCTAAGTAAGCTGACAGGAGCTATAGATGCAAGCATCACCAACAGACTACAAGAGATGGAAGAGAGAATTTCAGGCGTTGAAGACATGGTAGAAGAAATAGATGTATCAGTCAAAGAAAATGTTAAATGTAAAAAATTCTTGACACAAAACATCCAAGAAATATGGGACATAATGAAAAGACAAAACCTAAGAATAACAGGAATAGAAGGAGATGATTCCCAGCTCAAAGGCTCAGAAAACATTTTTAATAAAATTATAGAAAAATATTTTCCTAACCTAAAGAAGGACATGCCTATAAAGGGACAAGAAGCTTACAGAACACCAAATAGATTGGACCAGAAAAGAAAGAGCCGCTGCCACATAGTAATCAAAACATTAACAGCACAGAACAAAGAAAGAATATTAAAAGCTGCAAGAGGCAAAGTCCAAATAACATATGAAGGCATACCTATTAGGATTACACCTGACATCTCAATAGAGACTCTAAAAGCCAGAAAGGCCTGCACAGATGTGCTGAAGACTCTAAGATATCACAGATCCAGCCCAGACTACTATATCCAGCAACATTTTCAATCACTGTAGACGGAGAAAATAAGATATTTCATGACAAGGTCAAATTGAAAAATATCTATCCACAAATCCAGCTCTATAGAAAGTACTAGGACAACTCAATCCCAAGGAAGCTAACTACACCCACAAAAACATTGGCAGAAAATAATCTTGCCCCAGCAAGAAGGCAAGGCTCTGTGTAGCCAGCATACAGAAAGACCATCCCACAGCAGTTATCCACTCTCTACATATCTATTCAATATGGGATTTGAAGTCATAGCTAGAACAATAGACAACTAAAGGAGATCAATGGAATACAAATTATAAAGGAGTAAGTCAAAGCACCATTTCTTGCTGATGATATGATAATATACATAAGCAACCCCAAATTTCTACCAGGGAACTCCTACAGCTGATACACACCTTCAGGAAAGTTGTTAGATACAAGATTAACTAAAAAAATCTCACGAGTACTCTGTTGTGGAGTATTATTTTAACTAGGCAAAGATGTGTTACATTTGTTTATGCTGTGGAATATTACCTTGTGTAAAGGTGTGTTACTTTTGTTTATGTTGCATTTGTTTAATGATGGAAGGATGTGTGTCTAATTATGTATGACGTGTGGACCAAGGCAATCAAATTAAAGACACAGACCTAATCCACCATACTTGATTTTCAACAAACCTAAATTATAAAGTTTACAAAAGAAAGTGTCTTCAACAAATGGTGTTAGACCTGGATGTCTCACATGTAGAAAAATGTAAATATATCCATATATACCACCTTGTACAAAACTGAAGTTCAATTGGACCAAAGACCTCAACATAAATCCAGATACATTGAACCTGATAGAAGAGAAAGTAGAAAATTTCTACAAACCTATTGACACAGAAGGCAACTTCCTGAACAGGACAATGATGGTGTGGGCACTAAGATCAACAGTTAATAAATGCAACCTCATGAAACTGAAAACCTTCTGTAAGGCAAAGGACACCATCAATAAGACAAAAACGGCAGCCTACAGAATTGGAAAAGATCTTCATTAACCGCACATCTGACAGAGGGATAATTTCCAAAATATATAAAGAACTCAAGAAAATTGACATCTAAAAACCAAATAATCCACTTAAAAAATGGGGTACAAATCTAAACAGGGAATTCTCATAAGAAGATTCTCAAATGGCCAAGAAACACTTAAAGAAATGTTCAACATCCTTAGCTATCAGGAAAATGTCAATCAAAAACAACTCTGAGGATCTATCCTACACATGTCAGAATGGCTAAGTTCAAAAACACAAGTGACAGCTCATGTTGGCAAGGATATGGAGCAAGGGGAACACTTCTCAGTTGCTGGTAGGAGTGAAAACTTGTACAGCCACTTTGGAAAGCAATACTGTGGTTTCTCAGAACACTGGGAATCGATTTACTTCAAGACCCAGCTATACCACTTCTGGGCATATACCCAAAGGATACTCAATCATGACACAAGGCCACTTATGCAACTATATTCAAGCAACCTAGATGTCTCTTAACTGAAAAATGGGTAAAGAAAATGTGGTACATTCACACAGTGGAGAATTGTAGCTGGAGTTTTCTCCAGCCCCACCCAGGCCTGCAGCCACTCAGACCCAAGTAAATACACAGACGCTTATATTAATTAAAACTGTTTGGCCTAACAGCTTAGGATTCTTGCTAGCTAGATCTTACACTTTAATTAACCCATAATTCTTATTTATGTTTAGCCATATGGCTTGGTACCTTTTCCCAGTTCTTCCTTTATATCTTGCTTCTCATGGCAGCAGTGGCTGGCAGTGTCTCCTGACTCAGCCTTCCTGTTCCCAGAATTCTCTTCTCTGCTTGTCCCACCTATACTATACTTCCTGCCTGGCTACTGGCCAATCAACATTTTATTTATCAACCAAATCAGAACAACACATTGACATCATACAGAGTGATCAATATCCACAGCAGAGAATTTCTCAGCTGTTAAAAACAATGACATAATCATATTTGCAAGCAAATGGATGGAACTAGAAAAAAATCATCTTGAGTGAGGTCATCTAGACCCTGAAACAAACATGGTATGTACTCATTTATAAGTGGATATTAGCTATAAAGTTAAGGATAACAATGCTACAATCCACAGACCAAGAGAAGCTAGGTAATAAAGGAGACTCAAGTGGGGACACTCAGATCTCACTGGGAAGGGGAAATAGAAAAGATTTCATGGGTGGACTGGGGGCAGGTAGGGTTAGGCACATGAGGGATCAGGTGGGGGATAGATGGAGAGAGCAGGGAAAGAGATGACTTTAAAGGGGGGCATTTCAGGGCACGGTAGAAACCTGGTATAAGGGAAACTCCCAGAATCTACAAGGATGATCCCAGCTAAGACTACAAGCAACAGGAGATATGTATGCCGAACTGGCTACCTCCTGTGATCAGGTGAGACTTCCAGTGGAGGGATTGGGAACCAACCCATCCATATAAACTTTGACCTATAGTCTGTCCTACCTATGGGATATGATGGGGTAAAGGTGGCACAGAGATTGTGTATTTGGCCAGCCAATGACTAGTCCAGCCTCAGACCCATGCCATGAAACTTAGTCCATGCCTGACACTTCCTGAAGTACCAGGACCCAGAGGCTGGATGGCCCAGAGACTGAGGATAGAACCAAACATGACTGAAGAAAAAAATATCAGTGTAATGATGACATTCTGCTATACTCGCAGATTGGTGCCTAGCCCAATTGTCATCACACATACTTCATCCCACAACTGATGGAAACAGATGCAAAGACCCACAGCCAAACATTAGGCCAAGCTCAGGGAATCCTGCTGAAGAAAGGGAGGAAAGATTGTAGGAGCCAGAGGAGTCAAAGACATCACAAGAAAACCCACAGAATCAACTAACCTGGGCTCATAGGAGCTCAAAGAGTATTAACTGACAACCTTAGGAGCCTGCATGGGACTGACCTAGGTTTCCTGCATATATGTGACAGTTGGATAGCTTGGTCTTCCTTTAGGACTCCTAATGGTGTGAGCAGGGGCTGTTTTGACTCTTTTGCTGGCTTTTGGGACCCTATTCCTCATATTGCATTGTTTTGCCCAACCTTAATACAAGGGGAGGTGCGTAGTCTTACTGCATCTTGATATGCCATGTTTTGTTGACATCCATGGGAGACCTGCCCTTTTCTGACTAGAAAAAGGAGGAGGAATGGATTGGAGGGCAAACAGAGGGGAGGGGGAAGGGACTCGGAGGAGAGAAGGGAGAAGAAATGGTGGCCTGGATGTAAAATAAAGAAATAAATTTAAAAAATAATAATCACAGCACATTTTATAAATGTTTTTATATATGTTACAAATTTTCAATTTATAACAATGTCAGTATAGAGAAGGAAACTAATGCTTTTAATCCAGCTTTAGGAGAAAGAATTAAAACTGAAAGCTATAATATTAACTCAATAAATTAAAAAAAAAGAAAATTGAAAAAGAAAAACCAAATCCAAATAATAACAACCCCTAAACAGGAACCCTGCAAAGATGCTTACTGAGTTGTCAATAATAGTTATTTCTGGGAGTAGGTAGGGATATTTTGATCTGATGAGGTGGCTCAGTGAGTAAAGATACTTGCCACCAAGTCTGATGACCTGAGTTCTAATTCTAATTCCAGGACCCACAGGGTAGAAGTAAATAACCTACTCCTCTGACCTCCACACTCTTGGTGTAGCACCCATGCAGCCACCCCATACCCATACACAAATACAAGTAATTTTTAAAAACTTGAACGGAATTGGTCAATGAAGTTTTACATTCACCATTATTTTACCTGATTTCTTGCAATGTGATTATCACTTATTCAAGTATCTACACAACCCTTTGTGAGAAAACACCTCCTAAAACAGCAGAAAACAGAAAATACTTTGCAAGAATTCATAAAATTCCAAAGCATGGATTTTTGTCCCATAGGAATAAGTGACTTTATTTCATATTGACAAAAAAAATGTTGATTTTAATGGATCCTCTTTTGATTGATAAGGATATGTTTGATCCTAGTTATTATAATTTAAAATTCATAATCCAATAACCTGAGGCATTATTAGCAATTGCTGATTGCTGGGTGATGGGGAGAGTCAGGTTTTTTTTTCCAGGGATGTATTCCTTGAGAGAACTAGAGCCATACATGCTGTAGTAGATGATCCTACATTCATGTTCTAAGTGAATTCAGTGGGTTTTAAAAAAGGGAGCACATAAAATTGGGAAGGAATAGTGTGGAAAATATGGGGAAGGAATTAGAAGGGAGGAAATAGAGGGTGGGCTTTGTCAAAACACATTTTATGTATATCTGAGATTCTCAAACAATAAAACTTCAAAAATTCATATTCTAAAACTGCAGTTCTTTTTGCACCAACCTAATGTCATATGCATTAATTACCTATGTGGTAAAATTGGCTATTGTGATTGAGTATATGATTTCTGAGACATAATGGCAACACTAGACTTGCATGAATTTAACTCATTAACATCTCATAATTTAATTCATGACAGTGTCTAGTGAGAATATTTTCATGTTGGGAAGCCTTTGCAGGCAACTTTTAACCAAGTAGACTATAGACACTAAAGTCCTCCAGGCTCTCCTGTCTCTCCCAGAAATGCTAGAACTTGCACACCTTTGGAATTCAGTATTGTGGCAGAAGCCATACTTTAACCTCCAGCATCAGTGCATGAGAGTTTTGCGCATGAGGTTCCTCATTGCAAAACCTTTGGAGATCCCTACCCACTTGACAAGTACCTGTAGATTTTGTGGACTCCTGAACAGCTCCAAGGGAGTGCACATGCTTCAAGTCCTCCAGGCTTTAGCTGTGTTTACCTTTATGGTAACTTTTAGTTTCACTTTGTCAATCATGATTGCAGGTGAGTTTACTGGGAACAAAGCCCCTCAGGTAAGTCTTAATACTCCTAAAGTTTCTACAGGGGAATTAAGTCCTCTTTGTAGTTTATTGATGATTCAGGTATGGTAATGAACCTGTTTTTTTTTTTTCTTGGAACACAGAAACCAGTTCCCCTGGCTATCCCTGGGTGCCTCTGCAGGCATCCTGAGTGGGCAGGAGGATGTCACTAAAGTTAATGATTCTTGCTTACTCAACTGTTATAGAGAAGAGAACATTTTAGGGACTTAGGAGGTGGCTTCTTAAGAGATGGCATTAAAAACTTATAGGAGCCGGGCGTTGGTGGCGCACGCCTTTAATCCCAGTACTCGGGAGGCAGAGCCAGGGAGATCTCTGTGAGTTCGAGGCCAGCCTGGGCTACCAAGTGAGCTCCAGGAAAGGCGCAAAGCTACACAGAGAAACCCTGTCTCGAAAAACAAAACAAAACAAAACAAAAAAAAAAAAACCTTATAGGAACATATAAGGAAAAGACAAAGGCATGAAAGTTCATACATCTCTCTGGTGCCAGGGCAAGAAAGGTTAGACATTTTTCCGTTGCCAAAATATCAACAAAGGATTCTAAATCCCCCAGTCCCCTTGGAAGTAAAATGCAAGTAGAAACTGGCAGGAAGAATAGAAACTTAGTCCCAGCAGTTAAGAGTCAGGTATTTACCAATACCATTCTGGAAATGTATACAAAAGAACTGCTGTTGATAAAAAATTTATATGTAGATTATTTAGAAATTATTAGACTTATACCGGAAAATATTATTCTAGGTATGGTATCCTGATGGGAATGTCATTCTGTATGCTGTGAATGTGTGTTGCTCTGTTTGGTTGATAAATAAAATGTTGATTGGCCAGTAGCCAGGCAGGAAGTATAGGCGGGATAAGCAGACAAGGAGAATTCTGGGAACTGGAAGGCTGGGTCAGGAGACTGCTGTCCAGGGAGCAGCATGTAACCACACACATGTAAAGCCACAGAACATGTGCCAACATATAGATTAACAGAAATGGGCTGAGTTTAAATGTAAGATCTAGTCAGTAGTTAGCCTGAGCTAATGGCTGAGCAGTTTTAATTAATATAAGCTTCAGAGTGATTATTTTATAAGCAGCTGCAGGGTCCGTGAGGCTGGGCAGGACCAGAGAAAACTTCAGCTACAGTATCATGCCCTCTGCTGACTGCAAAAATATAAGAGCACCATACTATCAAAGGCTAACTCAGGCTTGAATGTCTTTCCTTATTTTAATTACATGTGCTGCCAGCCTGGTCAAATATGAATAGGATGTACCTGGCTAGATATAATCATTTGGCTTGCAATATAAAAATCATACATAGATATGAGGTAAAGGTTAATTCATTCTTAGGTATGGGGTAAAGGTTAAAATGACAATAAGGGAGTGGGGGAGAGGAAAAGGAACTAAAATGGATAAATGTTAATGATTCTTGGATAAGGATTAAAGAGAAATGAATTAAAACTGCTCATGCTTGGATGCTCTAGAACTTATGTAAATAAAAACGGCTCAAGCTATTCAGGGCCACTTTCTTGAATGACAGCTAGTGGTCAGCGTCATCATTCTCACTGACTCCACACCTCTGTCTCACTGACTCCACACCTCTGTCCTGCATTCTGGAAGCCTGCTGGAACAGGACTATGGAAGTATTATTGATGTCCTCTAACCCAAGAAACTGCCATCTTAGAGCTTTCAGCTGTGTCCCTTTGCACAAGATCATGCCGTCTGGTCTAGCTGGCAGTTTACACCCTCCCACACATACATATCCCAGTATGCAACAGCCCCTATCAGCTGGCAGCTCTGCACATTGCTTGGGGAGGTACTAGAGTATATGTAGGCTGGTGAAGACTGGAGTGGGGTCTCCACCTATACAGTTAGGGGAAGCCTCATCGATGTCTTCTGGGTAAGGCTTTCTTGGTGTAACTGCTTTGTGGGGGAGTGCCCACACCCCTATAAGTTACCCTTCATCTATGCTCTGTAAGGAAGCCCAATAATGTCATTGGTTCTCCAGAGTGAACTTAAGTGGGGCCATGCCTCAGTTTGTCTTTCTTATCTTAGGAGAAGGGGTAGATATTGCTTATGTTTCCCCCTGGGAAGGAATTTTAGCAGCACTTGGCATAACCAGCAGGATACAACAAAACTGAGACTGAGTTTTGGAAGAACAGTGGTGTGCCTGATATGGCAAATGAGATAAGCAGATGAAGAGATGTATGAGGAAGGGATGATTGGAGAGGAAATTTTGACATGGTGGTTTGCCCCTATAGTCCTCATGGGTAAGTATAATGGCCGGGGCATAGACAGTGCAGAGAGTAGTGAGGTATGTAACTAAGCTGAGGCCCCTGGGGCAGAAGTGGTCTGTCAGTCAGTGAAATACCAGGATGGCAGTCTTCTTCCAGATGGTATGAAGTGGTGTTTCTGCTTAATGGGTAGGTGTGGATATGCCGAGCACATGTTGGGCTGCAAAAGCCAAAGATGGTGCTGGAGGAAGTGAGCTGGGTAGGGACCTAACTTGTTTACCCAAAATTATGATTGGTTCTTGGGATCAGAAGAGATGATGAAGGTGCATGGCCTCCTCGTGATCATCATGCTAAGTTATGTCCAGAGAGGCTCATGGATACCTGACCTTTGTGGTAATTGGTAGAAGGAAAGCTGGCTTGTGGTTTAGTTCTTTATAAAGGGTGTGCTGGTGCTTAATAAATAAGTTCTTGCTTGACACAGCTCCCCACTGTGTCTGATTGTCTCTGGGTACCCAGAGGCTGGGTGACAGGCCAGTGGCTCACTACCCCTCCTCAGTCAAGGTCTGCTGTGGGCAGTGGGCCTAATTCTTCAGTGGGGTCAGGGGAACCCCACAGGTAGGGTCCACCCTGGGAATATGGAGATGCTTTGAGAGCTCCCAAAGGTCTAGAGCAGACATTACGAGCCCTGGGAGTACAGCATCAAGGGCCGAGATACCAGCAATCAGGTTCAGAGGAGGCCTGGCCACTGCTATGGGTAATCAATGGTCTATCCAAGGCTGAGGGGATAACCCAGAGGGAGACTGATATAAGATAGGAGATTGCAGTGAAAAAGAAATATGAGATTGATGGCTTCAGCATTGGTCTCTGACTTCTCAGATAAATTGGACAAAAGACACTGAGAGTTGGAGGTGCTGCCTGTCATTTTTTCAGCTAAGGGGCCTAAAAGGGGAAGCAGGCTCAGATTAGACTAGTATTACAGAGCCCCTCCAGAGATTTCTGAACCTGGAACCTCTGGTAGGAGTAGGGAAATGAGGAAGAGAGTAATCCAGAAGTGACAGAAGTCCAACTTTTGGTATAGAGAAAGGAAAAACCCATGATCCAACATGCAGATAAGAGTCTTAGCAATAGTCTGGTGCAAGAGACAACTGTAATTAAGGAATATTTTATACTGGAATTGCTGGACTTAGAGGAAAACTTTAAATAAACAGCCTGACTTGTGAGGCTATTAGATATAGGGCAGATGGTATCAGCTGTGGTGCTTCAGAAAACTGAGCAATACAACTGCATGCATGTCTATGAGACACAAGCTGCATAAACTGAGGCAGTACAAGGGGAATCAGTCCCTAATGGACTAGTTCACAGGAACCTTTGGAGATACTTGGTCCTCTCCAGTGTAGGTCCCCATGGATATCAGGGGCTGGAGAACAGTAGAGGTGTAGAGGCACACTAAAGGAACTGGGAATGAGGAAAGCAATGTATAATGGCCAGCTCCCAGGGCCTGATAGGACTATGCTCATTAGAGACATAATGAGGAAATGGATTCGGGAAGGACTTCTAGAATGGCATGGAGTGTTAGCAGCTTTGCAGAGACCTGTGGTGAGGCAGGATCTTTATGCAGCAGGATTTAAGTCACTTAAAGCATCAACAGGAAAATGTCTGTAAAACACCAGCCTGCATTATCATGCGCAACTCAGAATAACTTGGAATGTATTATAGTTTCTATAGTTTCTCCAGTTACAGTGGGTAATTGCACTGTCATGGAAGCAATTATCCAGCCTTATAACAATAAGAATAGAACCTAATCATGCATTCCTCATTACACAGAGAAAATTAGGAATCATAAAATTTCAAATCCTGAGAGAATGCAAACAGGTGCTCTCAGTCATTGGCGCCACCTAGTGCTGAACACGTTGCAATAGCAGCTTCTTAATAAAGCTCAGTTGCAAAGGAAGGCAATATGTAGAATACAGAGCCACCTAGTGAAAATTTTAGCAGCTCAGCAATGTAATATCTGTTAAAATGGATGAATAGTGCTAAATATCAGATGTTCCATAAATGCACAATATTTTCAGTTTATCCCGTAAATTTTTACTTTCTAAAATATTTATCAGAATTCACCGGAGCCTGTAAGCTTTATTCAGTCTATCATATATTTTGGTAGGATATATGAATTAAAAATGTTTTACATTTTTGTGTGTGCATGTGTGCATGCATGTGTGTGTGAGTGTATGTGTGTGTATGCATATGTTTGTGACTGTGGAGGCTACAAGTCAACATTGGGTATCTTCTATTTCTCTCTATTCTATTTTTTGAGATAGAGTTTCTCATTGAACCTGGAACTTGCCATTTCAGCTATACTGGCTGGACAGTGAGTCCTGTGGATCATCCTACATTAATTTCCCCAGATCTGGGTCCCAGGGTGACATTACCACACCCAGCCTTTCACATGGATGCTAGGAATCTTAACACAGGTGCTCATGCTTGCACAGTAAGCAATTTCTCCACTGAACCAATTCCCTGACTCATGTTTTACCTTTTTATAGGGTTAAAAAAACCAAAAGAGGAATAGCATCCTGTAACATATGAAAACTGTATAAAGTTGTTATTTTATTGTCCATAAATAAAATTTAAACACAACCATGCCCATTTGTTTATATGCTGTGTGTATTTGCTGTAGGCCTGCAATGAAAAAGTTAAGTAGATGAAATCATATGTGCAGTGGAAACTCTGAATACTTTCCAACTGGCCCCTTACAGAAAAAAATTGTTGACCTTCCTCTAAAATAGATTGCAATAGAGAATTGAAAGATATCTCATGAAATAGTGGGTGGTTTTATTTACAATATATGATATGTGTTCATATATACCTATAACTGTAACTCTGGTTTCTTTAATATAGGTATTGTTTGTTTCATTTATTAATTTCCAATTAAACATCACATTCCACAAGTATAGATATGATTATTTACACAGCTTTACTTTGGAGGATTCTAGGGTACAGATTTCAAGTTTGGAATCCATTCTTATTTTACTTTTCCCCCTTTCCCTATGGGTGTGTCTCATGTATGAGTGCACAAGGGCTCCATGAGATTCAGGCAGTCTCCTGCATTGTGCTGTCCAAGAGTGCTTTATGCAATTGGAATATTGTTTTACAAAGACTCTGAAGTGACAAGAAGTGGTAAATCATTGCCTGGGATTTCCAGTGTGTCCGCAAAAGATATTGAGGATCTCTGAGCATTACATGAGGAGGTAAGGCCAACCTTAAATTCTGTTGTCTAGAGATTTCAATAACACGATGTTTCTGTAAAACAGAAACAGACTCAAAGAACACAACGATGCTGGTGGTAAAGGCTAGAAAGTTCCTGTAAATTTACCCTGAGAAACAGAGTTATTATGGCGGTTTTTTCCATGTGAAAAATGGAAAAACTGAAACTCCTAAGGGAGAGATGAATTA
>CABHPH010153769.1:0-40478 GCA_902168325.1 Peromyscus nudipes
TATGAAGGGAGGAGGTGGCAGTGAATTTCGGTGACCAGCTTCCCTCCAGCTCACACTCTGACCTTCCCTCTTCTTTTCCTTCCAAATCTGAATTTGTCCCTGTCCAATAGGATGTGACATTGGGGTCCTCTAGCATAGAAGAGGATGGTTTGGAAGGCGAATTGTTGAGGACAGAGGGCCAGGGAGTAGTTATGTCGGGTCAGCAACCTTGGACCAGCTGGGGGCGGAGGAGGCGTCAGCAGGGGGTGCCAGAGCCAAAGCCAAGGCGGTGCTGACCGGCCCAGGTATCCAGTGAGGGGTGTGTCAGAGGCGTGGACTCTGCCAGGGCCGCCCTTAAATAGTGGAGGCCCAGTGAGACCAAGCAGGAGAAAGCCAGGCCAGAACCCCCTGGACCCCAGCCAATCCAACGCTGCCATGAGGCTCCTGAGCGGGGCTCTTTTGCTGCTCCTGGCCCTGCACACTGGTGAGAGTGTCCCCGAGGGAGGGGAGGGTACCCAGCAGCGCTACGCTAAGCCTACGGTCCCCTCGCACCTACCAGGACGCACCACGACATCCTGAGGGCTTCTTGGAGGAGGCAACCTTGAGTCAGGCCTCGAAAATGCGTGCCATATGTTGGGGAAGAAGTCCTGGAGTGGCCTGTTCGGTGTGGAAGGCGGGAGGGAGCTTAGGGGATGTAGCGGCCCTTATGAGGAGGAGAAAAAGAGGGTAAGGAGGAGGAAGAGAGGAGCCTTGGGGACAAGGGCTGGGTGCTCTGAGCCCTATGGCAGAGGAAGGCGAGCTTTGGTGAGGATGGAGAGCAGGCTGTCAGCAGAAAGGACACAGCCCCCAGACAAACAGCCCAAAAACAATTTCCAGATGTTTCCCCGAAGTATAGGCCTCTAGAGGATCCTGGCTGCAAAGTCATCAACCCCGAGGAACTCTGGAACCCCTTCCCCTGGGCCCCTGCTGGGATGCTCCCTAGGACTCTGACCTGGTCAGGTCAAGGAACTCAGAAGGAAGCCCTGTGTGTCCTGCTCTGCATAGGTTGACTTCCAACACTGAAGGGGGGCTTCTCACCTGCTAATAAGTCTCCTGAAGTCACCCTTAAGGGAGCAGAAACATGAATCCACCAACTCACTCCTCAGCCTCCCTCGCTTGTGTCACATTCCCTGACAGGGACCTGACTCTGCCCCCACTGCAGAAGGCAGGCACCCACAGCTACCCACTCAGTCATGAGGTCCCGTTCTTGAGCGGAAGGGCAGGGACAGAGCTGAGGTAGGATGCTGGGCCAGTGCCTTTTTGGAAGGGGACAAGAATTTGTTAGCCACAGAGCCTGTTGAGGCTTGGGGCCAGTGCTCACTTTCCCTAGCCTGAGCCCCATGGCAGGGATTTTCCACGGCTGTGTAGTGGGCTGCGTTCTGAACCACCCATCTGCAAGCACAGCTTTGCCCTGCCTCATCTCGCTGCCTCTCCATGCGAATGCAAGGCTGTGTGGCAGGGAACTGGCCATACAGGTTGGTGGGGTCACCACGGGCTGGATAGGTGAGGATATGATTTCAACTGTCCCGCCCCACAGCACTCGGTATGATGGAGGTGCGCTGGTGCACCATCTCAGATCCGGAGCAGCAGAAATGCGAAGACATGAGCAAGGCTTTCCAGGGGGCTGGCATCCAGCCTTCCCTCCTCTGCATCCAGGGCACCTCTGCTGACCACTGTGTCCAGCTCATCAAGGTGAGGCCTCTCCCTCCTGCCCGCTCCCCACCCCTGGCCCAGACAAGAGGGCTCTGACTCAGGAGGAGCACACAAACACCCCATTCACTGGGAAAGAGGCCGAGGTCCCTCTGCCAAGGCTGGGCGATGCAATCTGGAGTTTTCCCAGCAGCAAGCTTCTGACTTTTTCCTTCCAGGTGGGAGGTGGGGGGGGGGATGGAGGGGGCTGTAGTCCAGACAGGCACCAGTGAGGAAAGGAGGAAGTGGAGAAAATCCTCTGGTAGAATTTTCCTTGCACAATGGCCCTGCCAGGGTGGCAACAAGGATGCTCCCCACTCATGGGGGAGAGAGCAAGCCACAGTGACTGTCGAGCTTATTTTTCTACTGCTGTGATAAACATCATGACCAAAAGCAACTTGGAAGGAAAGGGTTTATTTCTTATAGTCCATCAAGAAGGGAAGTCAGGGCAGGAAGTCCAGGCAGGAACCTGGAATCAGGAACTGGAGCAGAGGCCACAGAAGAGTGCTGCTTATGGGCTTGCGCCTCCTGGCTTGCTCAGTTTGCCCTCTTATACAATCCAGGACCACCTACCTGCCCAGAGATACCACTCCCCACACTGTGCTGGGCCCTTCCATAGCAATCATCAGTCAAGAAAAGGCTCCAACCATTAACGGTGGCGCACACCTTTAATCCCAGCACTGGGGAGGCCGAGACAGGTGGATCTCTGTGAGTTCAAGGTCAGCTTGGTGTACAGAGTGAGATCCAGGACAGCCAGGACTACACAACACAGTGAAACCCTATCTTGAAAAACCAAAAACAAAAAAAAAAAAAAAAAAGAAAGAAAAAAAAAAAAAAATGCTCCACAGGCCAATCTGATGGAGGTTTTTTCTCAACTGAGTTTCCCTTTTTTTAATAAAACTGGAGTTTGTTAAAAGTCCAAGGGGGGGGGGGGGCGGGGGGGGGGGGGCACTAACCAATACAGTGACTTCATAGCCCATGATGATCACTCACTGCCATGGAGCTCTCCAGAATGAGGCTTGTAAGGTTCCTAGAGAAGAAACCCCCATTCTAGGGTCCTGAGTAACTGTGTGAGAAAGGAAAGCAAGTCTGAGTGATGGGAGACCCATTGAACTGGCATCAACCATTCTCAGGAGCAGGACAGGTTGAGGAAGGTAGTCACCATAGGACAGGTACTGGGTCTCCATTGCAGCCTGACCCCCAACAGAGAACTAATCCACTCGTGGGGCCAGCCCTGTAAGGGCAGAAGGCTGCAATAATGAATGACAGTTCCTCTCTCAGCCTCGGTCCTGCGTGAACTCTCTTGGAGGAAAAGCCTGGTTGGGAATCAGGGCAAGAGGCTGAGGACCTCACAGTGAGGAGATACTTCTGCTCAGCTCCATCTTGCATCTTCTGGTTTTTCACTGTGTGTGTCTGTTATGATCCTGTAAAATTTGTAACTAATATTTGTAAAGAGCAAATGTAGTAAAGCCAGGTTGAATTGTGGGGCCTGCCCAAGGGGGAAGTCCTGGGCCCTTAAGGCAGGGCCAAGATAAGATAAGGCTCCTGGGTCAGATGCAAAAGGCACTGGTGATCTCCAGTGCTTCTTGAGGGGTTCTGGTATGTCTGTGGGTGTCGCTGAGTTCTGGCTGAGTTGGCTCACAGCTGGCCTAGCTGACCCTCACTCTCTTATCAGGACCATAAAGCTGATGCCATCACCTTGGATGGAGGAGCCATTTATGAGGCAGGGAAGGAGCATGGCCTGAAGCCAGTGGTGGGTGAAGTATATGACCAAGGTAAGGGGCATTGGTTCTGGGAGAAGCAAAGATCCCACACAGAAGTCAGTCAGTGGGCCAGTCTGGCCACGTGACCCTCAAGTCCCAGGGTGGTCACCGGCTCTGCCCACAGAACACTTCCAGGGGTCCAGGCAGAAAGCCCCTCTGAGAATTTCCTAGTTCTCTCTTGAAACCTTCAGGTGGGAGAGCCAGGAACGTAAAAGCTGACTGAGTCTGCTCTTCTTCCTGGGTGGCCCGACGGCAGACTCCCCAACTTTTGTCCACTAGACCTTACTGAGGGGCAGTGCCATGCCTGGGGCAGGACTAGGTAGAATCCAATGTGCAGGTGCCTGGTGACCAAGGTGCCCATATGTACACACACTTCAGTGCCCCTCTCAGAGGCAGCCTGTGGGGGATGGGAACAGGAAGGTGAGCGCTGCAGAGCCCAGCAGACCCAAAAACATGCCACAGCTGGAGCAGATTCCTCAGCCCATCCCATGTCCCATTCCAGACTCACTTACGCCAGGCTCCCTCTATTGGACATGCTCTGTGTGTCTCCCATAGCTTGACCAATGCTCAGCCTCTGCGGCTGGCGAGGCAGCAGCCACACCCTCTCATGAGCTCCTGGGCCCTCCCGTCTTTGCAAAGGGCCTCTGAAGGGTCCCCAAGCTCTGATTCTCCTCCATGAGCCTTACCTAAGGCCTTGCCCCTCCGCTTTGCCAACCTCTGATGGGTACCTCATCCAAGTCTTCACACTCGCCAGAGAAGACCACCGACAGCCCTGGCTCATGGGCCCCTAGCACAGCTCTTCCTCTGGTTGACTCAGTACCCCCACTGAGCACCCACTGTACCCTGGTCGGGACCGGAGTGGTGAGAAGAGGCCCTGCTTCAACAGCAGGATTCAGATAGCCGACATGCACCCCCAAACCCCAGGTCCCCACAGGGCAAGTACTGTGCGGAAAAGAAAAGGCCAAGAGAAAGAGGTGCCAGGAAGCCTACAGAGGAGGGTAGAAAGAAGGCTGATGGGGCGGGGCTCCAATGATGGGCCTGGTGGGAGAGGTCTTGACCGCTCCAATAACTCCCGAGAGAGGCTGCACCTGATGGCTGGAAACAGCTGCTTAATTTTCTCAAACCCAAGCATGCTCTGATCATGAACATCCATGACCACACGCTGTGTGTGTATGTGGGAGACACAGAGACCGGTGTGTGCGTGTGTGTGGTGTGTGTGTGTGTGTGTGTGTGTGTGTGTGTGTGTGTGTGTGTGTGTTGTATGTGACTGACCCGGTCTTCAGTCCCTGTAGATGAGTTATGTGCCTTTTCTGAATGACCCTTCTCTACAGTGGGCCCAGGGGAGTCTTGTGGGGCTGCAGAGCTCATTCAGGGTCTTGAGTGACTTGGGGCTGCGTCACTAGCTCCGTGTGTCTCTCCACCCCCATCTCCACCCCCATCTCCACCCCCTCTCCCACCCCCACAGCTCAGCACCATGACGCGGTTTTCCCTACTTCAGGGAGCACCCTGGCCTGCTCCCTCAGCTATCTTCTCTCCATGACCGCGGTGCCCTCCTTCAAACTCCACGTTCCCCTCAGGGTTTCAGCTTTTAGAAATCAAAGGCTCCCCTGACTGGAGCAAATGGAGACCCGGCAATGGCCAGATGACTTGAGAAGGGAAATGGGAACAGTTGAGTGAATTACTGTCTCTGTAAGTGTCTAGTTCATGAGGCAGAGGTGAGGAGATCTTGTGGTATAAGAGAGCATGCCCTCCAGCTCTCTCAATGATAGGAAACCAAGCACATGTCCACGCAGTCATCCGTACACGCATGCGCACTGAATACCATCTCTCCCAGCTTTTCCTGGAGTCACCTGTGTCCTTCTCCCGGGCTGTCCTCACTCCTTACTTCTCTCTTCCTAGACGCTGGCACCTCCTATTACGCCGTGGCTGTGGTCAGGAGGAATTCCAATGTGACCATCCACACCCTGAAGGGCGCCAAGTCCTGCCACACAGGCGTCAACCGCACTGTGGGCTGGAACGTGCCGATTGGCTACCTAGTGGAGAGTGGCCATCTCTCGGTGATGGGCTGCGATGTGCTCAAAGGTGAGGGGCCTCCGGGTCAACCCCTCCTGTCTCAGCTTAGTCTGATCAAGTCACTTTCACGCCTCGCCCCCTTGGAACCTGCAAAGCCCCACCTCCTGTGAGAGCCTTCCCTGACTACAGCCAGAGCAGTCCCTCTCTCCACTCTGCTGGCCGGGCCTGGTGGCCTCCATTTGAGTTTCTGGCTGGTTGGCTACTACAGAGCACATTGCCCATTCCCACGTCCCATGTAACACAGCCAGACGGAGGACCCAACCACAGCTGTAGAAAGAAAACCAAGAAGAGATCGACCTTGTGTAGGCTGGGGAGGGTGGTCTCTGTCTAGACACATGTCCCGAGCTCTACAGGATCAGAAACTACATTTTCAGGACCCAGACATGCTACTGACTTCACCCACAAGCCCCCAAGTGGCTTGTGGGCCCAGCCACGGTGTAACTGACAACCTGGGAGAACACAGGGCCACAGCCTCTCAGGGTGGCTGAGGGTGGGTGGTCCACCAGTCGTGTGGGCAAGTATTTGTGGAAGCAGTGCTTCTGGGACTCTTTTTTTTTTTTTTTCCAGAGCTGAGGCCCGAACCCAGGGCCTTGCGCTGGTTAGGCAAGCGCTCTACCACTGAGCTAAATCCCCAACCCTTTTATTTTTTGGTTTTTTTTTTTGTTTTGTTTTTTGTTTTTTGTTTTTTTTGAGACAGGGTTCCTCTGTGTAGTTTTGGTACCTTCCTGGAACTCACTCTGTAGACCAGACTGGCCTCGAACTCACAGAGTTCTGCCTGGCTCTGCCTCCCCAGTGCTGAGGTTAAAGGCATGCGCCACCACTGCCCGGTCTATGGGACTCTTACTAATGATGAATAAAAGAAAAACACGCAAAATCTATGCAGACCAGTGGGTCAGACCACATGACCACTTGGGTCTCTTTCCCCTCTTCTGGTAAGATTGCTGGTCACTGATTTGAAAACTTTACAGGGAAGACAGAATCCAATTTTCATCCAGTTGTCCTATGAAGACATTTAGAGAAAACATTTTATTTCCCATCCACGGCAACAGCCCCACCCGGGTCCGAGGGCCCAGTCTGGGAATACTGGTGTTTCCTCACATGGCGCTGGAAGGTGGTTGGTGCCTCTCCTGACTTCCCAGGCTGGGGTCAGTGACCTCTCTTTGCTCCTTCCCACAGCTGTTGGTGACTATTTTGGGGGCAGCTGCGTCCCTGGAACAGGAGAAACCAGTTCCTCTGAGTCCCTCTGTCGCCTCTGCCGCGGCGACTCTTCTGGGCACAACGTGTGTGACAAGAGCCCCCTAGAGAGATACTATGACTACAGTGGGGCCTTCCGGTGAGGGGGCTGGGGCAGGGTGCAGCGAGAGAGCTAAGTGTGCGGGGGAAGGACGGTGTGGGCCGCCCCTTCAAAGAGCTCTTTGTGCGGAGCTGTCCGGGTTAGTTTATAAACACAAAACCGGACGGGGCCAAGGCAGGATTTGCTCACAAAGTCAACATATTTGGTGTATTTAGAAAAGGGAGGGCTCTGACCAGAGAGAATGGAAAAAGCCATCTCAGGCCACTCCCGGGTCCCCATTTCCGATGTCTGACCATCAGGGAGGGCCCTTCCTTATGCTGGTCCTGACAGGCACTTTAGCCTTTCGTGACCTAAGAGAGAGCCCAAGGGCTCATGGCTAATGCCATGAGAATCCTAGACCCTGTAGCAATCAGTCCTCAGTGTCCCCACCTAGGATGGGGGGTTCCTGGTGGCAAGAGAGAACAAATTTTACCGCAGAAAAATGACAAAGGCCTTACCACCTCCCCATGTCCCTGGCTATCTGCCCCTTCTTCGTTATGCCCTCAGAGACCCCAGTGTTCTGGTACCACCCCTGCCCCAGCCCAGTCTACTGTGAGGCCCCAAGGAGCCCCTTCGCCCAGGAGTTCCCAACCTGCCCCCATATAGGGAGAATATATGAAAGTCGAGATTCTTTCCACTTGGGTTATTTGGGTATGGCATGAAAGGCCTCCTCGTCTAGTCCCCTGTGTCAGAGGAGAGTCATCTTCAAAATACCTTGGGTGTCTGGGCTTCAGGCAGCAGGCCAAAGAAGGCAGCTCAGGACCTGCACTGGCTGTAAGAGACCACTCATAGCTGGGCATGGTGGCTTTAATCCCAACACTTGGGAGGCAGAGGCAAGTACATCTCTGAGTTCAAGGCCAGCCTGGTCTACAAAGTAAATTCCAGGACAGCCAGGGCTATACTGAGAAACCCTGTCTTGAAAAGAGAGAGAGAGAGACAGACAGACAGACAGATAGACAGAGAGCACTCAAGCTCAGAGGAGTCCCACCCCACTTACCTTACTGCCCACCTGACACATGATGAAGCTAGGAAGAGTCCACAACTCGGCAAAGCCAAACAGCCAACAATCTGGGGGCAGGCCCCCAGAACTGCAGAGCTGTGAAAATATGCCTCCTAGAATCATCCCCTGCAGCCCTGGTCAAACTTCCAGGGCAGAAGATGGGTGGGCTTGAGTGGTCGGAGCAGGGGTCACGCCCTCCCTAGGCTGGTGGCTTTTCCTACACAGGTGCCTGGCAGAAGGAGCGGGTGATGTAGCCTTTGTGAAGCACAGCACGGTGCTGGAGAACACTGATGGTGAGTGGGATCAGCCTGAGCTGCCCGGGTTGGCCCCAGATGGCAGCAAGCAGTCTGGCTGAGTGCTGCTCTGAGTCTCCCTGGGGACTCTGGACAAGTCCCACATCTATGTACCTTAGCTCCCCATCTGCAGAAGGCGGCGGGTGGGTCTCACCAGCAACATTCCCACTGCCTGGTGAAGCAAGGGTGGGGGCAAGCAAGGCTCTGCTCTGAGTGGGGCAATGGGTTCTGTCCCTGACCACTTGAGTCTACACGTCCTGCCCAAGACACTGTGGACTGCCCTGTCCCTTCCTGGTGGCCCCAGTGACCTGGAGAAGACTGGCCTGCTCCTGGACAGTCTTGCTGAAGATGGGTTGCCAGGATGTGTTGGTTTCGTTTTGTTTTTAATTTTGTAGTAGTTGAATTTTAGCACATTCAGCCAGACACGGTGCTGCATGCCTATGATCCCAGCAATTGGATGGCTGAGGCAGGAGGATTGCCACGAGTGCTAGGATTACAGACCTGGCTGGAACTGTCCTTTAATTTGGATTTACCTGGATATCAATAAGCATTTTTTTTCCTTCCTAAATTGAAGTAGAAATTATATGCAGCAAGATTGACTTTTTTGTTTGTTTTTTTTAGGTTTTGTTTTGTTTTGTTTTTGTTTTTTCCCCCGAGACAGGGTTTCTCTGTGTAGTTTTGGTACCTGTCCTGGATCCTGCTCTGTAGCCCAGGCTGGCCTCGAACTCACAGAGATCCACCTGGCTCTGCCTCCCGAGTGCTAGGATTAAAGGCGTGTACCACCGCCCGGCTTTCCTTGTAGATTTTTAACCAATGAGTTTAACTAGGATTACTTATAGGAGCAAAGATGAGGAGTTACTTACGGGAGTGTGGGCTCCAGTGGCACACCACTGGGGGGAAAATGGTTTCCTCCTCCCTCAGTAATAATAACTGCTTATAGAATCAGGGGGGACTGGGTCTCGATAGCCCCTCCCACTCCATGGCAATTTGATGGGTCCAATCTTGTAAAGGTCTAAATGAACTGTCCTTGATACAGGCCCCAAGATGGGTTAGGCAAAGAAGAATTTGGAAGGAGGGCAAAAAAATTAGGGATGTGTTGAGCTTGAATCAGCATTTAATTTTTTTTTTTTTTTAGTTTTATGTATGCATGAGTGTTTGTCTTGAATGTATGTCCGTGCATCATTTGCACACCTGGCGCCCAGGCAAGCCATAAGAGGTCATCAGATTCCCTGGAGCTGGAATTACAGTTGTGAGCTGCCATGTGGGTGCTGGGAATTGAACCCAGGTCCTCTGGAAGAGCAACCAGTGCTCTCAACTGCTGCGCCATCTCTCCAGCCCCAGATCATTTTGTTGTTGTTGTTGTTGTTTGTGTGTGTGTGTGTGTGTGTGTGTGTGTGTGTGTGTGTGGTTGCTGTTGTGTTTCTAAGTTTGAGAAGTAACCTAGTGGTTTCTTAATTAGTTGTTTAAGAAACATCTTCATGAGCCAGGTATAGTGTGCACATCTTTAATCCCAGCACTAGGAAAAGAGAAGCAGAGTGGATCTCTGTGAGTTCAAGGCCAGCCTGGGCTACAGAGTGAGTTCCAAGACAGCCAGGACTACATAGAGAGATCCTGTCTTAAACACACACACATACACACACACACACACACACCACCACCACCACCACCACCACCACCACCACCACCACCACCACCGAAAGAAAGATCTTTAACAGTACACTCAACATTGCCTAGAACAGTAGAGTAAGGGGACTTTATCCCTGGAAGCTGAGAAATAAGAATGGCGGGTAGAGGCCTGAAGGGCGTGCTTGGCTCTTAGACCACAGATACTGGCAGGTTTTCAGCAGCTTACAGTGGAGCGAGGCCGGATGTGGAGAGACGTGCCCTATGTGATGTGAGGTTGCTCTATGTGTCTGTGTGCTAAGTGGAAATGCTGGGTGTGCCTGCGGCTTGAGGGGTTGGTTTTTTGCTAGCTGTGAGTGAGAGTTCTCATGATCCCACAGGTTACCTTTGCCTTCCCACTTCCTAGCAGAGTCCCCTGGTTTGAGTTTAGACCAGCAGTTCTTGTGGGTTGCGACCCCTTTGCGGGTCAAATGGCCCTTTCACAGGGGTCACCTAAGACCATGGGAACTATCAGATGTTTACATTACGATTCATAACCGTAACAAAATGACAGTTATGGAGTAGCAAGGAAAATAATTTTATGGTTGGGGTCACCACAATGTGAGGAATGTACTAAAGGGTTGCAGCATTAGGAAAGTTGAGGACCACTGGTTTAGCAGTCAAAGGAGGATCGGTAGGTAGGACCCACTGTAGTCTGGTTCTAGTCCTTAAGATGACTTTTCATAATACTCCTGTTTAGTATTGATTGCCAATCTCAGATAAACACTGTGTTTCTGTTAAGGAATGTGTGAAATTGGGAACAGAGATGGCTCAGCAGTTGAGCACTTGCTGCTCTTCCAGAGGACCTGAGTTCAAGTCCCAGCACAGGCATCAATAAGCACTGTAACTCCAGGGAGTCTGATGCCCTCTTTAGGCCTCCACAGAGAACTATACACACTCACATACACTCACACAGACACAAATAGATGCAAACAAAAATATAAATAAATCTGCAAAAAGGAAACATGGACTTTATAAAAATAATGCAGAAAATATAGAGATAGGTGGAAAAGCAGTGTGCAAAACTAACTATGTGCTTAATTATGTTCAAGGCGTTAGAAAAGAGAAATAGAAAGTGAATTAGAAAAAAGACCTTAAGGGGGAATAAACCAAAATAGTAACATTTGGCGCTTTGGGCAAAGATTGGAGCATTATCCTTCTCCCTCGGGGCCACAGCTCTGAGGGGATTCTGCCAGGTGACTCACTGTGTCTTCTGCCCCCGTCCCCTCCTCCTTTCCCTTGCTCCCTGCCCCCTGTCCCCTGTCCCTGTCCCCTGCTCCTTTCCCCTGCCCCCTGCTCCTTTCCCCTGTCCCCTGTCCCCTGCTCCTTCCCCCGTCCCCTGCTCCTTTCCCCTGCCCCCCGGCCCCCACCCCCGCCTTCTTTGCTACATTTAGCTCTCTCACTAAGCAGCTCTGGTTTCTTACTCCTCTTATCATGTGTAAGTGGCCAGGTTTGTGTGTGTTCTGTTGTGGCACGCTACCTCACATTTATCTCAACGGAAATTGTGAGAGGTAGAAAGTGTACGTCCAAGGCGGTGTGTATAGCTGAAGGGCTTTCATTATGGGTGCTAGATTCCCACCACCAAAGTGCCCAGCCTCCTCCAGACCCCTCTCCTGTCCCCCACTGCCCTTCCTACCCTCTATGAGCACAGGAGCTGACTCCCCAGTTCCCACCTTCCAGGGAAAACCCTGCCGTCCTGGGGCCAGGCGCTGATGTCTCAGGACTTTCAGCTACTGTGCAGGGATGGCAGCCGGGCCGATGTCACTGAGTGGAGACGATGCCACCTGGCCCGGGTGCCTGCGCACGCCGTGGTGGTCAGGGATGATATGAATGGGGACCTCATATTCCAACTGCTCAATGAAGGCCAGGTGAGGAGGGATGCCGTGCCCTGAAAGCTCCCAGGTAGCACTGGTCCCTTAGAGTGGAGGGTGGGGCCTCAGGGCTAAGGTCTGGAAGGACTCCACCTGGGACAGACCTAATGGGGACAGCAGCCAGGTCAGTGTGAAACAGAGAGCACTTTGCAAGCTGTCAGGGATGGGGGATAGCCAGAGCATGGGCACCCCTCAGTGGATGCCCTTCCTCCATGTGCCTCTGAAGAGCAAAGCCACAACCTATGGGCAAATAAGATGGCAGCTGCCATTGCTTAACTGGCAAACAGTGTTTTGCAGAGACCCTGCTACGTCAGTCGCCGCCCAGTGTGCTCGTCAGCATCTAAACCTGGGCCACGAGCCCTGTGTTCAAACGGTGGGGTTTGATGAGGCAGAAGCGGAGGGGTGTGGAGGGAGCAGAGTGTCGGGGAAGGCAATGCAGAGAACTGGCAGAGTGGGCACCCGGCCTGAGGCCGCAGGAAGGAGGTTCAGGTGACTGAACTTGGGAGGAAGGGATGTAGCCCGCAATCCCCTCACCACCCTGCTTCTACCCTTGACACACAGATTCTGTTCAGCCATGAGGCCAGCAGCTTCCAGATGTTCAGCTCCGAGGCCTACGGCCAGAAGAACTTGCTGTTCAAAGACTCCACCTTGGAGCTTGTGCCCATTGCCACACAGAACTATGAGGCCTGGCTGGGCCAGGAATACCTGCATGCCATGAAGGGTCTGCTGTGTGACCCCAACCGTGAGTCCTCTGGTCCCTGCCCTTCCAGCGGCATCCCTGCCTAAGCAACATGGCAGGATTCTGTATGAGGCTGCCAGGCAGGACACCTACCCGGGCAGTCTGGAGTGTGCCTGTGGCCCCTGTGGTCACTTCTGCCTCAGGTTTGGGGAGGAAGCAGTCCTGTAGTTGTGTGACCTGTGGAACCCTGGGAGAGCTTCCAGGGTCTGGAACCCAGGCCATCAGAGAGCCTGTTTTGATTCAGAACTGTCAACCCTCACTCCACAGCTTCCTGCTCCTCCCTCATCCCCTTACGGGCTCAGGTGTTATCTCTTGTCTAGAGTAATGCAGTAGCCTATAAGCGGGCTCCCTGCCTCCAGCCCTCATCCCTATGGCCAAGGAAATAGCAAGCCAGACTGAGTTCAATACACAGCAGCCGGGCTGCCTCGAGCATCTCTGGTTTGAAAGGCTTCCTGGTAAAGAACCCGCCCCCATGTGTACCCTTCCACAGGGCTGCCCCACTACCTACGCTGGTGCGTGCTGTCCACACCCGAGATCCAGAAGTGCGGAGATATGGCTGTGGCCTTCAGCCGGCAGAGATTCAAGCCCGAGATCCAGTGTGTGTCGGCTGAGTCCCCTGAGCACTGCATGGAACAGATCCAGGTGGAGTGGGCCAGGAAGGAGGCAGCTGCAGTGCCTGGCAGGGTCCTTATCTCCCATCCCAATGCCCAGTGGCGGGGAGTGGGGGGGAGGCTGTGACAAGATCACAGGGGAAGGGAGGAGGAAAGAGCACAGTTGGTTGGGAGCAGACCTTTGGTCTGAGAAAGTCTCTCTCCCTTCTGAACTTCAGTTTCCCCTGCACGTGACAAGAGTGGGAGATTGTCCTTCGCTGGAGTTTCTGGGGTGGCCCACACTCAGTAGATTTCACTGTGTTTGGAGATCTAGTGTGCAAAAAATTTCTAGTAGGAATGTATGAAAACTAGGCATCCTGCATATAAAGGGATAGAAAGAATGCTTGGTGTTTCTTTCTACTGCATTTGGTTTTAGTCTTTGCCCTGAGCACGTTCTATGATCCATTCAGGGGCATTGGCACCCCACTGATCCACAGTGAAAACCCCAGCCCTTGCTCAGAGCCCATCCAGTCTGTCCTCCTGACTTCCTTGGTTGGAGACTAAGGCAAAGGGAGGCAGGGAGGAGAGGGTGTCTCTGTCCTGGTGCCTGGCAGACTGGCCTTAGTCTGGGTAGCTCTTTCCAAATGCCACAGCACAAAGAGATGGGAAGGGCAGGGTCAGCTGCCTCTCAGCTGGAGACTCCTCCACTCAGCCTCAGAGGGGCATGGCAGAGAAAGGGGTACCCAGGCCTGTGGAGAGCGGAGCAGAGTCTGCCCCAGGCCCCCTCAGAAGCTCAGCAAGAGGCCCCAGGGAGCCTGAGTTCTAGCTTCCCAGACTCTGGAGCTGGTGTCCAGTGTGGCGTTCACCTCCCTAGTCTGAGTTCCACAGTGAGTGGGGCCCTGGGCTGTGGGTTCAGGCTGTGTCATCCTTGGGTATCACAGAGGTGTGAGGAGCTCTGAGTAAACAGAAAGCCCTTAGAGACACACCCACTAGGTCAAATGTCTGCTGCCCCACTGTTACCTCCTCACACCTGTGGGCTATATAGTATGGGGGTACCCGCATAGGGTGCCGGACCCCTCTTTCTCCAGCCTGGCCCTTCTCTTGGGGTATATCATATTCCTGTGGCTTTATTGCCACATAACCCCTTTCTAGGATGCTAACTACCCAGGCTAGGATCAAAAGGCTCCAGAATGGGCAGGTGGGGTAGGGCGTAGGTGACCTGGAAGGAAGGGTCCAGGGTAGCTGGAGAGAAGAGCTGCCTGCTGCCTTCTCGGACAGGATCTGCCCCTAACACTCAAGGAAAATCCTCCTGAGGCCCCAGAATTGCCGTCTTCTAATCTCCGGGCCATTCTGCCATTGCAGGTACATCTTGTCCATGCAATGTGCCACCCACTGAGGAGTGCCGAGAGACCTCTGGGAGATGGCAGTCCCCGGGGACCAAGCAGGGATTCGGGAGTCTCAGCAGCCATGTTCTCAAAAACTATGTTGGCAGGAGCTGGGGTGCCCCCCCCCCCGCCTATACTGGCTGCCCTTAGCCCTCCATCTGCCCAGCAGCTCTGGGCCTGGCATCTTCACTAGTACAGGAAGAGACGGACGGGGTAGGAACAAAATGGGATTCTCCCAACCAGGGTGACTGCCCAAAGGAAGAGAAGCAGAGCTCACAAACCACTCTTTCCCCACAAGAGGGGAAAAGGCCTGCCGTTTCCAGGGATTCCTGCCATCCAGAAGCATACTGGGACTCTCTCTGTTCCCTGCAGGTGGGGTATATTGATGCAGTGACCCTGACAGGAAAGGACATCTACACGGCAGGGAAGATGTACGGCCTGGTCCCGGCCGCTGGGGAGCTGTATGCCGGTGAGTGTACCTGCCCCTGCCTGGTGGCCCATTCTTTTATAACTCTGAAACCTTGCCCTAAATCATTTCGAGACCCTCCAGCTTCCTCTCGGTGCCTCATCTCTAGGCCTCATCTCTGTCGTGAAGCGAGCCCCTCCTACCCCAGGCCTCAGTTACCAATCTGCGCAATACACACCTCTAACTTGTCTGAAAACTTTCTGGGCAAGGTCCGTAGTCTTTGCAGAGCCCAGCCAGTCTCTGTTGCATATTTTTCTGACTTTCAAATTCCCGTTAACAACTATAAAAGCCCTTCTTACCGGCTGACCCAGGACATATGTATAGACCACAGTTTGCAAGGGCGTCCTTGGCCTCTCCCTGACATTACGGGGAGCCCTCTGCCTATTTACTCAGTCACACCTTCTTGGTGGCTTGGGGCTTGACTTTGTCCTTTGTCCTCTTAAGGACTGACCTTGGGACATTTGGTCCCTTCCACTTGGCTGTGAGAAATCTCTGGGCTTAGAAAATGTGTCTACAGGCCTCAGCCACGCCTGCTTTTCTCCCCAAAAGTGAGAATAATACCACCTGGGTGTGAGGAAGACCATGGGTAAGGGCTCCTGAGGTACTTCAGCTGGGTGAAGAGTGGAGGCACCAGCTGCTCACTAAGGGTCCTGGGACATCAGCCTGGGCACCCCCCAGCCTGTGGGGTACCCACAAGATGAGATAGAGAAACAGGAGGAGACAGTGGAGGCATGGATCACAGCTCTCATAAAGGACCCTTTAAAGATGTCCATCTCCCTGCAGAGGAGGACAGGAGCAACTCCTACTTTGTGGTGGCTGTGGTGAGGCGGGACCACTCCTACTCCTTCACCTTGGATGAGCTACGCGGCAAGCGCTCCTGTCATCCAGGCTTGGGCAGTCCGGCAGGCTGGGATGTGCCCATAGGCTCCCTTATCCAGCGGGGCTTCATCCGGCCCAAGGACTGTGATGTCCTCACAGGTACCTCCCTCTAAGGGACACAGATCCCGAAGCTCATTGGGATCCGATGGGGAGATGGTCAGCTCTGAGGGTCGGGAGCCTGTGAATCCACTCTAATAGGTCTTGTTCTTGACATGGTCCTGAGAGATGCACCCCAACACACACAGACACACACACACACACACACACACACACACACACACACACAGCTTCATGGTATGGCTAAGTATTCCAGACACTCAATCTGAGTAGAATTTACACTACGCAGGTATATGGGAAGGAGAATGGGCCTGGGTGGCCCCCACACCTAGCAGCCCCTCGCAGTTGAGGACCTTGTTAGAAAGTGGCGGGGCACGCACTTCTGTGCTTCAATGTTCTGCGTGCCAAGATGAGAACAGAATAAGAAATGTTTGCTAGTTTGCTCATGCAAATCTCTCCCCATAGTCTCACAGTCCAAGGCCAGTGAGGTCCTTAAGCTGACTGGCCACACTCCTCTCTCCTGGCTGGGAACTCAGAGAAAATCAACAGTTTCCTTACTTCAAAGCACAGGGAGAACACTAGGATGGACCGTCCCCTCTCCTGACAGTAGGCAGTTGCTCTAGAAGGACGACTAGATCTTCAGATAGCGACCTCCCCATCCCTGAGGAAGTTCAGGCCCAGGCCAGTGGACTGGGGGAGGGGCTGCAGCCTGCCCTTCTCCTCCCTGGCTGTCTTCCTGCTGCCAGCCCCTCATCACATCCTTTCCTTTCTGCCCCAGCGGTGAGCGAGTTCTTCAATGGCAGCTGTGTGCCCGTAAACAACCCGAGGAACTACCCTTCCTCGCTGTGTGCGCTCTGCGTGGGCGATGAGAACGGCCGTAACAAGTGTGTGGGCAGCAGCCAGGAGAGGTACTACGGCTTCAACGGGGCCTTCAGGTACTTGGTGGCAGCTGTCGGGCAGGGGCGTCTTCTGGCCTGGCTCCCCAGCGGGACATTCCTTCTGACGTCTGCCCTGCTCTCCCGTGACAGGTGCCTTGCGGAGAAGGCAGGGGACGTTGCCTTTGTCAAGCACACAACTGTCTTGGAAAATACAGATGGTACATGACGGGGCTTGGGCCGGAGCAAAGGCGGGTGGGAGGAAGGACTGTTCTTGGTCCAAAACAACCCAGAATACGGCTTTGCTGGGTTTGGAGACCGAGCAGCATCCAGGAGAGACTGAGTCTGGAAGGTTCTGCTGGGGATGCCTTCTTTTGGTCCAGAATTCAAGTTCATATCCCACTGCAATGTGGTAACTGCATCTCAGCCCCTCTGCAGGTATTTATTGGGGCACTGAAGCCTGTAGGTGGGGTTGCAAGACCTCTCCTCTGGTCACTGGTCATGAGCAGGTCAGTGCCCTGTGCAAGGAAGTCCACTCAAGTGGCACTAAGACAGGGCCCAGCCAGGTTCATCACAGAACCCATTATGTTTCCTGGAGTCACTCTCCCAGTCTCCACTGGGGCAGAAGAGCCCCAGAACCCCAAAAGCTACATCCAAGATCCTGAGTCCAGTGCCTCTCACCTTCCATCACCCCGCACCCAGGTGGAGAAGCCACATCTGTGTTAAAGGCTGGGGCTGAGCCCACAGCACTTAATGCTTTTCACCTGCTGTGAATGCTGTGCCCCAGGCCTTGACATCCCCCAAAATCAGGCTCAGCCATCTTCACCCTTCCACTGTCTTCTCAGAGACACAGCGCAGGGGGGCACAGCTGTGGCCCAGAAGGCAAATAAGACACGTAGGAAAAACATCAGTATTTCAAAATTCAGATTCTACTCGCAGCCCCGGAGGCCACTGAGGTCACAGGACTCCGCCCCAGCCGAGCTGGAGAAAGCCCTCCCTGTTGCTATAGGCCCGCTTCCTTGCCCAACTGTCACCTAGAACCTCAGGTCCCACCTTCCAGGGACGGGAGCTGGCCTCCCCCCATGACCCTGGCAGCCCTGCCTAGTCCCCCAAACCTGGCAGCGTGTTGGAGAGGGCTATGGGAGATTTGGCTGCTATGACACACCTGCCCCCCAGGGTGCTGTTTTATCTTTAGCTCCATGTGGAACCCGCTCCATGTTCCTTCTGGAAAGAGAGGAGGGCAGATGCTAAGTGAACGCCTAAGGAAAAAAAAAAAAAAAAAAAAGATGTGACTCCCCAGGGTGTCGGCTTCTGGGAAGCTCTGAGCCCAGCACTTGCTTCAGCATCACAAGTGCTGATTGGAAATGCAGACTCCTGCCTCACCCCAAGATCTGCAGAGTGAGGGTCTTCACAGGCAGTGTCCCTTGGAACTGTGTATTACACCCATCGGTGGCGTCAGACCCTCTGCATTCTGAGAACTTAGCTTTCGAGGTCACCCATGCCCAGGCTCAAGTGCATAACCCACAGATAGGACTTCTTGCTTGGGAGGGAAAGTCAGGAAGATACCGAGACTTGGCGTTATAGCACACTCCCATAATCCTAGCACTCTGCAGGCTGAGGCAGGAGGATCATAGTTTGAGGCCAGCTTAGGCTATAGGGCAAGACCCTGTCCCGCCCCCCCCCAAAAAAAACATTAGGAGCCCTGGTTTTGTCATCTGTAAAGTGGAGGTGATAATCCCAACGCTGCCGTGTTCTAGGCAGTGACTGTGACCCACGCCCGTCACAATGAGCACTCCTCATCATCACATTCGCCCAGCCGGGTTCTGTCACTCCTGTGACAGAGCAGAGCACAGCACTTGGGAAGCATTCTAGATATCACCACCTCCTCTGATCAAGGGTCTCATGGCTCTCTCTCCTACTTCTTCCCACCCCATGCCATCTCCCAGGCCACAACCCTGAGCCCTGGGCTGCTCACCTCAGGTCACAAGACTATGAGCTACTGTGCCCCAATGGGGCCCGGGCTGAAGTAAGCCAGTTCCAAGCCTGCAACCTGGCACAGATACCATCCCAAGCTGTCATGGTTCATCCAGACACAAACATCTTCAGTGTGTATGGACTCCTGGACAAGGCCCAGGTGAGCCAAGCCAGAGGGACCTCAGAGGGTGGGCGGTAGTGGTGAGCCAAGCCCCTAGGTGGCTTCTGCCTACCTTCACGAGAAACTGAGGAGGCTAGGCAACAACTGTATGATTTTCACCAACAGACTGGGCCGTTTTCACCAACAGACAAACATGCTGTTTCACCATCTACAAGTAGTAAACGAACCCTCCTGGCCCCATATCTCTGACAATTACAACCCTACTTCTTGCTGCCGCTGTTTCTGTTGTGTGGCACTGGTAGTTCAAACCTAGAGCCTCACACGTGCCCGGGAAGTGCCCCTCCACTCCCTTTGAGAGCAAAACCCCTCCAAAGCTGTCTCCACCCTATGGCCAATCAGTCCCTCTCCTGGTCTCTCTTGGAGGTCACACTCCAAGACAGCCTTTACTAGGTCCCTGAAACTGTTCTTGTCATGGGCACCGTGACCCATGTTGCTGGATCCAAGGGTCACTTTCTAGGACCTTCTTGCTCCTGAGCTCACAGCAGCATTGGCTGAAGCTCCCTCCCCATGAGCCTCACCCTCCTCTTGGAATCACTTTCTCCATTGGCTCTTGGGTCCCCACACCAGACTGGCTCTCCTCCCAGCTCCGTTTATTAGGCTGAATGTGCCCTCTTTTGACCCACCAGAACCATAGACTGGACTTTGGAATTATATGTACTCTGTTCCAAGAGCAACTCCTCCAAGCCATGGCTCCCCCAACTGGTCCCTCATGCTCTCCGAAGTAGGGACGAAGACTGTGTGGGTGTACATTTTTCTGAGATAGTAGATAGCTTCAGGAGAATCTACAAGTTCCCTCCAAAAGGACTGATGGCCATGGCCACTTCCTCCTTGTCCCTTGAATGTTACTTAACAGTGGACACACGGTATGCATAAACAGCTTCTGAGTCCTAGGATTATGAGCACAGACCACCATGCCTGGCTGTATGGACAGCTTCTGCCATTGTGTCTTGTCTTCCTCTAGCGCTTTGGAGCTGTCCAACAAGCATTCACTCCAAGGAGTCCCATCAGGGAAGCAAGTAGCAGGGTCACCCCGGGGACACTGATGGGGTTTAGTAGTGACATCATCAGCTCCCTATTTTCTTAGTCCTGGTGACGGAACAAAGGCCTCTCTCTGTGAGATTGTCTTGGCTCATTGGAAAGGACGCCCGTAAGATTGACGGGAAAGCATTGCCAAAAAGATTGAGAACTGTTGAGCGGGCCTAGCCAAACCCTGAGTCACTGCATCTGCACCATCTCTCAGTTCTGGGTCCTCCTCACTGTAAACCTCACACTTCAGTTCTGCACTCAAGAACCGGTTGGGTGTGACATTTCTGGCTGTCTTTGGACGGTGCCTCTATGCAAAGCTTTCCCCAAACTCCTTTCGTGACAGAGGCTCGTCAGTGGTCAAGTGGGTGATTTCAGCTAAAAGACTTGGTGCCCTGAAATGCTTGCTCTTGGGGACCCCTGTGATTTTCTGTGAGCCCACACCTAGCAGATGCTTTTGGTATTTCCAGGACCTGTTTGGAGATGACCACAACCAGAATGGGTTCCAAATGTTTGACTCCTCCAAATACCACAGCCAAGACCTGCTTTTCAAAGACGCTACAGTACGAGCAGTACCTGTTGGGAAGAAAACCACATACCTGGAATGGCTGGGTCCTGACTACGTGGTGGCCCTGGAGGGGATGTTGTCTCAGCAGTGCTCAGGTGCAGGTAGGGGAGCAGGCCTTCTGTGCCAACACTTGTGATGGGCCCTGAGACACCCCCATTTCCACTGGGGGTGTGGAATTAAAACTCTGAGGAAGCCAAAGGGTATCCCAGGCCTGGGTGAGGCAGAGGAAGGCGTCCCTATTTCGTACACTATCAAGGTGAAGTATCCCAGGAAAGTCCAAACAGGGAGGCCTGCAGATAACCGAGTCAGGAGCTTTGGCCTGTCACCCAGATAGACCAGGATCATGAACACAAATGCTGAAAATGATAAGTCCTTGGTGGATCTGAGGTAAAGGCATAAATATGCATGCAGCATAATTTGGAAGGAAATGCATATGTAAAGAAACCGGGGAAAGGCAAGATTGTCATGGGGCAGAAAAGAGATTGGAGCTAGCGGAGCACACAGAAATAGCGCTGCCTGTGTGTGAGCACCAAGCTGGCCTCCCACAGGCCTGGTGCCTCCAGCCTTAACTACCTGTCATCCCCCCTCCCCCCACCCCCAGTGGCCGTGGTGCACCGAGTCCCCGTGCTGTCCCCGCTCCTGCTGGGCCTGGCTGCAGGCCTCCTCCCGCACGTTCTCTGAACGCGGCTGCTGCAGGCGGCAGCCTGAGCAGGGAAAGCTACAGAGTCCAACCCAAGAGACCTGGAAATCGGCTAACCCTGCAGGAGAGCGCGGGATGCAAGAGGCAAGGTGAGGTCTCTCATACACAGCCCTCGGATGTGCGAGTCTAACCCAAAGAGAAATTTCTGGAATCAGGATGATTGTTAAGGCCAAGTCTTCCCAGCTGCCGGAGCCCTCGGTACCTGAGGCGACTGGCGAGCAGCCCAGTCATGCCTCCCACGCTGGCGGCGCCTGCAGCAAACCTGTGCCTCCCACCTGGAGCCTCCGGGCTGGCTGGGGAAAGAGACCGGTTGCCATGGCAACCGTGGAGCGGCTTCCCACACCAGCCTCTTGACACCGCCAGTCGCCTGGGGAGGTGTCAAGGCAGGGAGCCCACCACCAACCTAGAGGACCTCAGTGGCACACTCCCACCCCTCAGCCCCTGCTCTCGCTGCCCAGCTGCCCAACCCCTCTCTCCTGAGGACATTTGCCCACCAAAGCTCAGAGGAGCCCTCAGAGGAGCAAGGTTGCTGAGCACCTGAACCTTCTGTGACACCAAGGAGCCCAACCCTCTGGACAGCAGATGCTACCAGAATGGGATAGGAGAAAGGCCAGAACTGAATTGTGGGGATGAAGTCCTGTAGAAAACCTCAGATGAAGGAAGTGCCCCCCCCCCCAGAAGAATGTTAGTGGTTGAGGAGCGTGATATAGGGTGGGATCTCTCCTGCTTAGCAGTTCCTGTGTAGGACCTGCCCTGCCCTGCCTGGACCTCACTGCAGAGTGAGATGCTTCCTAGAATCCACTGTTCCCTCCTCTGGGGTCAATCTCAACATTATCTTCCTCTCTGCCTCACTGTGCCCCTTGCCCCCCAACAACAACAACAACAACACACACACACACACACACACACACACACCTTGTCTGTGTGGGAGCATTTCTATACCTTGTCGGAAGGAGCATGGGCTAGCCCAGAATCAGCCCCTGGGATGAGCTGGGCCTGAGGAACACACCTGAGCCACGGGATTGGAAAGAGCCCTGTCTTCCCCACCTAACCCTCCACCTGGCATCGAAGGGCCCCTAATTCCTGCACACCGTGAGAGTCAACAGAAAGTCGAGAGATGACCCTCTCTCCACTCCATTTTGCCATTGTTCTCTTAAGAGCCAGAAAAAGTTTTCCAGAGCTACCAGCTTTTCCTCCAAATTTTGTTCCTGTAAAAGAATAAAAAGAAGAAATAGGAGCAAGCAGCCCTTGTCAGCCCTGGAAGCAGCGTGGGCCTGGAGCTATTTGTGTGCTGGTCTGTGTGGGGGGCCTCAGGATGCTGATGACAGGCCCAGGCTCCCAGTGGCTCGCCCCCATCTGTGGGCGACGACGGACAGATCCTTTAGATGGCTCAGCAGTGGAGAAGGGCCCTGGCAGTGTCCCAGCCGGAGTCACAACTTCCTGGGGAATCTCGGTCACCATGCTGCTTTGGAGAGCAAGCCCCCCTCCTCTCAGGACAGAGCCACCCATTCTGCTCTGACCTGGGGACTGATATTTTTCTTAAAGGAGACTTTGGAAGTGAGAAATGTATTCTATGTGGGCGATCGAGCTGCCCAAAGTGTGATGTCTGTGCTGTGTGCCTCGCAGGTGTGACTTCCAAGAGTGTTGTGCAAATGACGTCTGATTGCCAAGGGCCACTGCTGTGTTAGTGCTAAAGAAAGACACTGGCTCCTTTTTTAAATAAAGCCAAGCATCCCTGCGTATGCAGAGGCTTGGGTTGTGATGGAGACTGTGCGTCTCGTCAATGGCTCAATTGTTTTCTTTGTTGCTCAGAAGCCTACCTGCCTTACCCAAGATGGCACAGATCATTTAGTGCCCCGTTGACTGGAAGCCAGAGTCAGGGACCACTCTGCGCTCCAGCCATTGCGGCCTCCGTTAGCTTCTCCATCTGGACCGGTTCTCTGGCCCCCGCAATGCCTCAGCCATCCCCATCCCTGGCTCATGCCAGCTGCCTCCACCCCCTCAGCCTCTTGGGTGTCCGCTTCTCTGGGGACTGGATGCCGAGGAGGATGAGAACATCCCCGCTGCCCCTGCCCTGTGTCGACAGAATAAACTGCCCACACCTTATCTTTGGCAAGCTCCCTGTTAACTCATTGGTGGGGGAGAAGGCCCACAGTTCTCGAAATGTACCTGGACTGAAACTCAGAACAGGCTTTATGCTCCTCTCTCTCATGGCGATGGCCCTTTACCATGTAAATCTAGAGTTTGAGGCCAGCCTGGGATATATATATATATAAAACACTTTAGCTAGGTGTGGTCCCACTCTGTATTTAGAAGACAGATCCAGAAAAACTGAAAGTTTGAGGCCAGTGAAGGGTATACAGCCAGACTCTGTCTCAAAACAAACAAGATCAAGAAAAGTCTTTTCACAGCCCAAACTGAAGGACAGAGGGTTGGGTAGTCTCCCTCATTTCTTCTTTCCCAGTAGCCTTTGGTGTGGCTGCTGCAGGGGCAGAAGCAGTCTCAGGGCTGAGAGTCACTGCCCTTGGAGGCTCTTACACTCTGGAGCCTGACAGTTGCATAACCCAGAGGCCTTGTCGAACAAGCTGCCGCACCCTGCTGCTCATGTGCCACAGGTCTGGGGTAGGGACTGAGAGTGTGTATTTCTGGCACATTTCTAGCTGATGCTGTGGGGTAGGCTTCCTCACCCTGAAGACCGTGGTTAGAGGCAATGTGAATTGATATTGGTTGAGGCCGTTTAGCAGGTGCCTGCCCCACCAGCGCCTAAGGGCTTCTTCTGTCAGGAAGATGAGTAGTCAAAAGGCCATTGTGCAGTAAGCTGGGTCTTGCCTGGAGAAAGACTGTGGCTTCTGCAGTATCCTGGGGAGGGAGGCGGAATGTACTGAAAGACGCCATCACCTAGCTGTGGACTCCAATAAGTCAGCTGCAAGGGACAGCCTCCAGCCACCTGCCTCCAGCCAGCCACTGACTCTTCCCTCCAGCCTGTAGGAAGATGAGAGAACCCAAAGGTTCACCAAGGAGGGGGGATTGTGCTCAGACTACCCCTCATTCTCCTTAGCTTCCCAAGTTCCCAGAAACCTGCAGCTCAAACATGATATTCTCTGCTGTGCCCACCACTGAGACATGGGGTCAAAGAGAAGAAAAAGCCCAGTGGTTTGGTGGACCGAGTGTCCTTAGCCAAGACCTCAATCCAAGCAACCTCACTGGCCAACTTCCCTGGTCACCTGATTCCTTCTCTCATCTTCTAGCAGAACCTGATTACTTCTGATCTATGGCCATATACCCAGCTAAACTATCCACTTGGTCAGGCCTGCTGACACGGTCCTGTATGCTGTGGGATGTTCTGTATGGCAAATGTGTTGCTAATAAAACACTGATTGGCCAGTGGCTAGGCAGGAAGTATAGGCGGGACTAACAGAGAGAATAAAAAGAGCAGGAAGGTGGAAGGAGACGCTGCCAGACGCTGCCAGCCACCGCCAGGACAAGCAGCATGTAAAGATGCCGGTAAGCCACGAGCCATGTGGCAAGGAACAGAATTATAGAAATGGATTAAATTAAGATAGAAAAAGTAGATAGCAAGAAGCCTGCCACGGCCATACAGTTTGAAAGCGATATAAGTCTCTGTGTTTACTTGGTTGGGTCTGAGCGGCTGTGGGACTGGCAGGTGAAAGAGATTTGTCCTGACCGTGGGCCAGGCAGGAAAACTTAAGCAACACCTGTAAGCCCATTTACTCACAAGGCTGGGGTGGGAAGTTCGAAAGTTCAAGGCCTGCCCTTGTTGTAGATTAAGTTCAGGGCCAGTCTGCACACATTAACAAGACCCTAGTTCAAAACGTAAAGTGAAAAGGGCCCTGGGGTGTGTGTAGCTCTTCAGTAGAACCCTTGCTTATATGCCCAAGGTCCCAAGTTCATTCCCCAGTGTAGAAAATATTCAATTAGGCCTGACCAGGACTGGGGAGAGGTAGCTCAGTGGTAGGACACTTGCAGAGCATGCACAAGGCTCTAGATCAGTGGTTCTCAACCTGTGGGTCAAGACCCCTTTGGCAACCCTCTGTCTCCAAAAGTATTTATATTATAATTCATAACAGTAGCAAAATGACAGTTATGAAGTAGCAATGAAAATAATTTTATGGTTGGGGGGATCACCACAACATGAGGAACTGTGGCAAAGGGTCGCAGCATCAGTAAGGTTGAGAACCACTGCCCTAGGTTCTGTTCTCAGTCTCAGCCAGACACACTAGGGCTGACCAGACAGCTGAGTTCAAACCAACGAAAACTAAGTGGAGGTCACAGGGTGTCAGCTTCAGAAAATTTTATTTTCTGAGACTCTCATGCATGAGCCCTGCATCTATGTCATTGCCCCTCCCCCCCCCAACTCTCCCTCCACTCCCAAATTCATGGTCTCTTCTTAATTATCATTGTTACACACACACACACACACACACACACACATATATACTTATATGTACACACGTGTCTATCATCTGCTGAGTCCAGTCATTGGTGTTCATGTGTGCATGTGTCCTGGGCTGGACAACCTCTGTGGGGGCTCGTTCTCACAGGAGACTGATTCTCTCTCATTGGCCACCTGTGACTCTTCGCCTAGGGGATGGAATTTCCTCTTCCAGGTTGGCAGTCAGCTGGTGTTTTTATGCTGGCCCTGCTTTGCAGCCATATTGTTGAAAGTCCATAGGGGCTGCTTCCCGGTCATTTACAGAAGATGCGATCTCACCAAAGACATCCTGGTCTTCCGGCTCTTACCACCTTTCTGCCCCTCTTCTGTGATTTTCCCTGAGCCTCAGGTATAGGGGTGGCGCTGGGGATGTATCAGTTGGGTTTGGGCACGTATAGCCCAGGAAAGCTGTGGGGGGGAAGCCCTTCACCGCATCCTGCCCAGAAAGCAGGCATGGTGGCTTGAAAACGGACCACCTTGGCACAGAAGTTACAGGCAAAGGGAAAGAATGACATGGTAGAGAGGGCAGGGCAAGCAGCCTGGTCTGACCTGATCTAACAGCCACTTTGCGTCCCTCGTAGCCACGAAAAATGGCAAGGGTTCGAAGAGTACTGGGTGGCCTTGAGCAGGCCTCGTGACTCAGGAGCAGCTGACACTCCTGTTTCCTGGTTTCCCGTCTGTGGGGATAAACCAGGCCTCTGGGATTCCTCATGCCCTGGTTTGGCTCACTCACAATGCTGGAAATGGTAGAGCTCAGACACAGACAGGGCAGAAAGTCACCTTGGGGATGGTGACATCCTGGGAGTTATCTGACTGGTGTTTAAACAAAAACGATCTCGAGGCACGAAATTCAAGAGGTCTCCAGTAGCTCAGTTGTTGCAAGCCCTTTAACCCGGCAGGCAAGTGTTTCTAGGTATCCCCCTAACCTTGACCTTGACCTTGACCCAGGACGTCACATTTGTCTTAGAAGAAGCCCGAAGCTCTGTCTCCCTCTCTGCACCCCTCTAGCTAAGGGAACCTTGTTGGAGTGCTTTACTGCCCAAGAAGGGCAGGGTCTGGTGCTATGCTGGAGAGAAAGAAACCTCTGCATTGGTGACCCCCAGGCCACGAGTCAGCCAATGCCAGTGACGTGTGCACTGACTTAGGCCTGGTTCTGTGGGGCAGAGTCCTCCCCGCTGGCCGGGGCACCCCACTAGAAATAGAAAGCTTGAGGGGAGAAGGGAAGGGAAGACAATGAGCAAACTTCCAGGGTGAGACATGGGGCACAGGGGCCCCAACCTGCTCTGCCCTCCAGCCTGACCCGGGTGGATCCTGAAAGCACCGTGCAGTTCCCCAGTGGGGAGGAGACTTCCTGGCCCCAAGAAGAAGGAGGATTGTAAAGAGCCTGGCAAATGCCTTCTGTGGAGTTGGCACCCCCTAACTGGTGGCTCAGAAAGATGTTTCCATATCAGCCTGGTGTCTATCAGCCCAGGACTCATCACCCTCCTCAAGGGTGACCTAGGAGGCTTATGCAATAGAGTCATTGGCAAGATTTGCCCATTAAAACCCTGAAACTCTGGGCTGAAAAGATGGCTCAGCAGCTAAGAAGTCGCTGCTCTTGCAAAGGACCAGAGTTCAGGTCCCAGCACCCATGTCCAGTGACTCGCAACTGCCTGTAACTCCAGATCCAGGGGAATCCAGTGCCTCTGGCCTCTGTGGACACCTGCACTCATGCGCAAATGTGAACACGCTCAAAAATAAATAAACAGTAAATAAATAAATTGAATAGAATTAAATAAATCAATAATAGATAAATGACCAGCCTGCTAAAATATACTTAAACAGCAGCTGGGGCCATGACGATGATGGATGATGGTTCACCATATAATTTTAGGAACAGCCAAATTCTGGAAACATCTCAATGCATCCTTGGTACCTCCATTTGCAGCGGACAGTCGACAGCCATTATGTAAAGGGTGGGGCTGCCTTCCCTGAGGTGGGAAGAGCCCTGTGCCATATTGTTGAGTAAAAAGAGCATGTTATGAAACAGTATGCGATTCCATCACCATAAGTCTCCGCACTCACGCACAGCGCTGTCTGGGATTCTGTTCAGCCAACTGTTAAAAGTGACTCTCTCCAGTTGGTAGGATTTAAGGGTGAGTTTTACTTTCTTTAAACTTTATTTTTAGTTTCTTGGAACTCTAAATTCTGAATTGCAAAACACTTAAAGTAAAATCGCCGAGGATGTAGCTCAGCAGTACAGTGCTGGTCTCCGTATGAGGGAGGTCCTGGGGTCAAACTCTAGCCCGGTAGTGAATGAATGAATGAATAATCCTTTTCATCTTGAATGGACAAATAAGCAATGGCAGTAATGACAAGGAAGCCTTCCACTGTCACAGTCACAGGCACTTGTCTCTGCCCAAGGAGCCCAGACCTGGAGCCACTCAACCCAGATGTAGGTGCCGTCGGCCATGTGACCTTGGAGAAGTTACTACTCTTGAGAGTCTCCGCTTCTCCCTTAAGCATCTGTCCCACAGCTAGTTGGAAGGAGGGGAAGAGGGGCCTCACCTGTCTCCCTAGTCCGTAGGCGGGTCGGGGGAGTGCTGTAAGGGAGAATAAGCCAGGCAAGGGATGGGCTTAGAGAGCTCTAGAGGAGGTTTCCCGTGTCCCTGCCTCCTGAGCAATCAGGCAGATCTTAGCTTTTCCCAGCCTCTCCCAGGCCAGTGGATACCGACCCAGCTGAGCTTGCACTTCAGTCCATTATGTCCCGATGACCTCTCTGCCATCTGCCCACAGCCTGGCAGAAGGCTCAGGACCACTGACAGTGGCAGGCAGTGGAGGAGACAAGGTTTGGGACACAGCTCTGTTGATCTGCAGGGCCTTTGGGATTGTCTGCTGACTACTCTAGGAAGCAGAACCTGCCTCTGGTCTCCTGCTCCAAATCCGCGGGTTTCCACACACAGGAAATACAGCCTGGCTAGAGTAGCCCTGTTGGGGGCACAGGGCTCCTTGTACTCACAGAGAAGCACTAAGAGAACTAGGAATGTTAATCACAAAGGGGCATCTCCTCAATGGAGGAGATAAAAATCAAATACCCAAATTCCATCCTGAGAGTGGATTTTGTTAATGACTTGGTGATATTTTTGCTATCTATGGAGGCAGACCTCACCCACCTTTTGCTATAGAGGCAGACCTCACTCTAATTCACCAGAATGATTATCCCAGGCTCTTCCCTCTCTAGACAGTTACCCATCCTTAGGGAAGGTGTCACAGGTACTTCATGGCCTGCTGACCTCTATGCTGTCGGTCAGAGACCACACTAGATTCTAGGCCTTTAGCTACAGAACCCACCCTCATGGGTTTACTCCTCATGTAAAGGAGTCTCTATGTAGTCACACCTTAAGCTTTATTGTGTACCTGGAATTGGACTGATAGTTGCCTGGAAACCTTTCCCCAAATTGTACTGTGTTTTAAATAGGCTGACAATGAACTGCCTGGCATTGGACTCCCTGAAGTTTGATGATTCAGGTTGATGAAGTCAATCTGCACCGGGTTTTCATTCTTATCTCTTTGCATGATTCTCTTCCCTGAAGGACACCTGCAGGGACGCCCCAGAGCCCATCTCTCACACCCCCACCCACCCCCACACCCCCATACCTCTTCACACCCCACACCCCCAGTCACCCCCACACCCGACTCATGGCCCAAGACCAGACACCTAGTGTTTAGCTAAGCAATCTCCGCAGAAGCATGGTCCCTAAGACTCTGGGAGCCTGGATTTACAGAGCTGGAAAGTGATGAGTGGATGGCCCTTTATCCTTGTCACCAATGCGCCTCAGGTCTCAACCCGATTTTACAGAAAGAAATCCTGAGGTAGAGGTGACTAGACCTTCAACATTTGAATCTGAGCGGGGGCCATTCAATCTGCCACAATCTGTTGTTATTCTGCTGGTCTAGGCTGAGCACAGAACATCAGAACCTCTCTACCATGCCCTCTTGGTCCCTACTCCCATCTATGATAAAATGTCAAAGGACACTGTGACAGTCTGGACTAGAAAGAAGGTCCGTCCACCTGTGAAGTACTGTCTAGATGCTCTGACCTTCCCCTTGCCTTTCCTCAAGAGCGTCAAGGGAGCAGGCAGCTCTGACCTGCAGTGGGCTGGCTGGAGAGCTCTCTGGTGCTGGCTGACTCATGTCAGGGAGAGGGAAGAAGCCTGTTCTCCTAGCACAGAGCTCCGTGCGTGGGGCTTAGTGCTTAAGGGGTACACCAGCAGTCCCCTCTCACCCCTTGCCTTCTGTCCCTGCTCTCTCCAGCTCCAGCATCCTGTGGCATCAGGCGCTGGCTGTTAGGACCCAGTGCATCCATCCAGAGGTGGAAAGGAAGCAGAGGTCTGTGGCACTTCCCAAGCATAGTGTACCACCAATTACCCATTCCTGGAAGCACCATGGCCTCCGCTCCCTCCCACACTCCCACAGGGGAGCTGGGGTGATGTTCTCCTGCTCTCTGGGTTTTGAAAATGAGACTTGAAGACTGGAAGAGCCAGCTGGGATTTGAGCACCGGCTGCTGGGAAACCAGCGTCCTCTGCAGGCCTGTCTGGGCTACCTGCCTGTAGCCTCCAGGACACTCTGGCCAAAGTCCAGGTGCAATTGCGTTTATCTCTTCTGCTCCCCATCTCCATAATCATCTGGGGGCCACTGAGTCAGGCGCCCCCACAGCCAAGAGGCCCTGTGAGGATTTGCTGAAGCAGAGGCTCTTCCCTGATAAGAGAAGTGCTGGCCCTGCCCTTTATAGATGGGCTGGGTGCCAGCTCATCGCTTGGAGGACAGGATTCCACAGCACAGGTCTCTAGCCTGCGCTGGCTGCCAGGCTAGGCCTGGGTGGGCCAGAGGTGAGTAGAGAGCAGCTCTCCCTGCCTTCAGCCTCCTGGCTGAGGGGGCCTGTAACCCCACAACATAGCATGGGTATGAATGGGGACCAGTGACCTGCAGAGCTGAAAAGTGCCACTTGCCCTAGCTACCGAGACCCAGAGGATGGGCTAGTTAGTGCTTTTGCTAAAGCTCCCTGCCCTGCACTGTGCGAAGCTGTGACAGCCATGAGTACATAAGCATCGGCATTACGCACACACCTCTTTACCAGGGCCTTTCCTCCTGCACAGGGACAGAGGGCTGCACAACGCAGCCACACCCAGGGAGGTCTCAAGGCTCAGAGCCTGGGCGTCCTTCATTGCCATTTCTATCAGAGGCTAAAGGCTCCTTAACTGAACCTGGGTTTCCTCTGAGACCTCACCAAGGACTGTCAGGACATGCTCTGTGGCATCTCCTCTTCCTGGGCTTCTCTGATGATGGCTGAGCAAAGTACTCCTCTATGAGAACAGCAGAATGTCCTTAGGAGTCGTTCTATTGCTAGGTTCCTTTAGTAGAACAGTAGTGTTTGGTTTTCCCCTAGGTCTTTGCGTTATCTTGTCTCAAGTTCTTGGTCATCCAAGCAGCGGGCCTGAAGTCAAATCAAGTGTTGGTTGGTGACCCCCACAAGCTCTGTGCCCCCACTGTACTAGCATATCTTAGGGGCAGGTCACCATCGTAGACCAAAGGGTTGGTAGTCGGATTAGTGTTTACCTTTCTCCTTCGGTAGCCGGCAGCGTGCATTCCTGGTGCCAAGGACACTATCCTATAGGGGGGAAGGATCAAGGTAGGCAGGAGTTGTGTATTGTTGTCTTCAGCAGCGGGATCTTGATGTCAGTTTATGGAGAGCAGCCTATACTCTTGGCAACAGCCTGGGTTGTTTGGGGTTCCCCGTGGGACCCCTTTGGCCCACAACTCCATTAGATGTAACCCATTCTCAGTACCGGAAGCTTCATTTGGTGATGAGAGATGTCCAGCTGGGGCTCTGTCTCCCCTGCTTTTTGGCGATTTCATTTAAAATCGCCTTCATATGTGTGCATACTTTAGGAAGCTCCAACTGTATTAGGTGTCCATGCTGCCCCTCAAATGGCCCTTAATTTTAGCTGTCTCTTCCTGTACTCCCCCCCCCCGCCCCCTCTTCCCTCCACGAGCATCTGTTCCAGACCTTGCCTTTCAGTCTTACACGTATATGCCCAGAAGTAGAATTGCTAGCTCCTACAGTATTTCTATTTTGGTTTTCTGAGAACTCACCAAACTGTTTTCCACAGCATTTGTGCCGTTCCCATCCCCGGGCACCATCCAAGTCCCCAGTTTCTCCACCTCACCGTCAACAACTGCTTCTTGGTTTTGTTCTGTTTTGTGCAGGGCTGGAAGGTAGCCCGGTGCCCACACAGCCTGAGTGCCTGCTTCACCCCTCAGCCACACCCTCAGCCACACCCTCAGCCCCTGTGTTCTGGAGAGGAGCCTTCCTAATAGATGAAAGGCATCCCCTCACTGCGGTTTGGGATTACATTTCCCGGTGATTAGCGGAACACTGTTTCTCTGTCAATGGACACTTAACAGTATGTTGACAGGGCGGACATGAGTTGCTTCTCTCTCTCTTTCTCGTTCAATATACCCTGATTATGGTTTCCCCTCCCTCTACTCCTCCCAGTTCCCCCCACCACTTCTCCACCTTCTTCAAGGACACAGCTTTCCCGTCCCTGAGCAGTCTTACATCTTTAAAACTTCTTGTCCTTAGGGAACAGGCGCGGTGGTGCGCCTGTAATCCCAGCACTGGCGAGACCCCAGCAGAAGGGGCAGGGCAAGTTTAAGGTCAACTTGATTGGCATCAAGAGCTCCAGGCCAGTCAGGGCTATAGCCAGACCCTGTCTCATAAACCAAAAAATAAAGATAATTAATATAAAACTCTTGGGTGTCCTGAAGGTTGTCACTGAAGCCCTTCTCTTTGGGGTTTCATGTGGCGCATTGAGGCCCGCCCAGACTTGCTCCTAACTCAGATACGTCTACGTAAGTGGAAGGGGAAGGGACTCAAAAAAGAACTCAAGCCGGCTTTGGGACACACTGGAGAACTTTGCTGACAGGATTCAAGCCTTTTTCTTTCTAAATTTCAGTTTTTATTTCATGTGTATGGTTGTTTTGCCTGCATGTATGTTTGTACTTGTGGTGCCCATGGAGGTCAGAAGGGGACATCGGATCCTCTGGGACTGGAGTTACAGATGGTTGTGAGCCACCAATGTTGGTTCTGGGAGTCAACCCAGGTCCTCTGAAAGAGCATCCAGGGCCATCTGTCCAGATCCTCGAGTCAGTTCTCTTGAAAAACCCAGAAGCCCAGGCCAAGCTGAGGCAGTATCTGCAGGACTCCATGGGTGGCTTGTGTCTCCTCTAGACAGTGATGCGGGCTTTGGGGACCTGGAGTGGACTGGGTGGACAGCTGATACCTTGAGAGAGTGGGTCACTCATCTGCCTCTCCTCTGGGCCCCCAGTGGCTTGCAGTTTTCCAGGAAGACCATGCACCAGCCATGTGACAGGGTCACACACACAAACCTTTCTGCTGATAGCAAAGATTAGCGTTCCCATGGACTGCACTGGCTGGATTCATTATCTGCCGCGGTTTATTGGCAGCCTAAGCTCTTCCACATTCCTTATCTTCCCTTCATCTCTCAGCCGGTTCAATTTCCTGTCCCTCCCTGTTCCCAACACAAACATCCATTCTACTGCTCTTGGGATAATCCCTACATCTTCATAAACCCGAGTGTGTATGTGTGTGTGTGTGTGTGTGTGTACTTGTCTATGTGTGTGTGCTCTGTGTGTGTCTGTTTATCTGTGTCTGTCTGTGTGTGTGTGTTCAGCTGATACATGCTGTTACGTGCTAACCAATCTCATCTCTTTCTCACTTAGTTGTGGATATTCCATGGTTACCTGAGATGCTGATGTGAAATGAAACTATGCCGCCCATCTTAGAGCCATCTGCTACTTTCCCTGAACTGCTAAACTCCCAGCATGCAGCAGTCCCGAAGTAGTGTGGGCCAAAAAGATTAGCTTTCCCAATTAAGGCGTTACCTCCTACCTAGTACCCTCACAGATCCTTTAAACCCAGAGGCCCCTGGTGCTGCACAGAGAGATGCTTCCTCTCACCTCAGAGATCCCCTCTCTAGAGTCTGTGACAGGGATTGCTGTGTTCTTGGGCTGTTGTTGGATCTCTTACCCCAGCTTCTCCCACTGCAGGGGCATTGTTACCAAAGGATATTTCACCTGAAATCCACCTCTGTGCAGCTCCCTATCAAACCTGGGAGGAATCCGCATTGTTTAAAACATACGATTCTGAGAACTAAAATTATTTCAATATAAAACTTAAGTGGTAGAGCATGCATTTAGCGTTCAAAGGCTCTAGGTTCAGTCCTCCAGCAGTATATACATTCTCTCTCTCTCTCTCTCTCTTTCTCTCTCTCTCTCTCTCTCTCTCTCTCTCTCACACACACACACACACACACACACACGCACTCACCTATGTGTGCACGCACAAATACACACAGAAAGAAGTTTAAATATATATGCATATTTATGAAAATATATTCATGTATGTTTGTATTTGTAGGTAATGAGAGAACTGAAGAAATAAAGAAAAAAATAAAATGAAAAACATTTCTTAGCCAATAGTGGTGGCCACAGTGCACATCTTTAATTCCAGCGCTCGGGAGACAGAGGCAGACAGATCTCTATGAGTTCAAGGCCAGCCTGGTCTACAGAGTGAGTTCCAGGATGGCCAAGGGTACACAGAGAAACCCTGCCTCGAAAAACCAAAAAGAAAAGACAAAAGAAAAAATTGAAAACATTTCATGTAAGGGCTAGAAGAGACAGCTCAGCTGTTAAGAGCACTGGCTGCTCTTTCAGAGGATCCAGGTTCAATTCCCAGCACCCACCCACATGGCAGCTCACAACTGTCTGCAACTCCAGGTCCAGGGGATGCAGTGCCCTCTTCTGGCCTCCACAGGCACTGCACACACATAGTGCACAGACACACATGCGCGCAGAATACCTATACTCATAAAACAAAAATAAAAGTTAAAGAAAAATTCAAACTGCCAGTCTGACACAGATAAAGAGAGAATGAGATAAACCAGATAATAATCTACCAACGGTTAAACACTGAGAAAAGAACAGGAGTGGGGATGTAAAAGGAGCACTAGTGTGTGTGTGTGTGTGTGTGTGTGTGTGTGTGTGTGTGTGTGACAGAGACAGACAGAGACAGAAACAGAGAGAGACCACACACACAAAATGCAGAATAAAGAGACTTAAAAAATTAAAATAACTATCTATGGTATTTTTACAGCTACTGAAATGCATATCGTGGGTCTAGGAATACTAATGTACAGCAAGCAAGACATACACCCATACCAATGTCTTCACCAAACCCCTCCCCTCGGGGGTCAGGGATCTATGTGGAAGAAGAATCAGAAAGAGGTGAGAGCCAGAGGGGAAGGGTGACCCTAAGAACCGGTGTCCTCCGACACAGCAGGACTGATACGGAGTCTGTGGTAGCAATCCCAGGCCTGCACAGGGTCGAGCCAGATAGGGTCCCAGCACTGAGAGGGGAGTGGACATGAGGTCCCAACCTTAACCAAGACGCTCTCTGGGACTGATAGCTGCAGGAAAGGGAAAATCAGGTTTGTCAGAGGGATCTCACTGGGTATATCAACCACATTCCAGGGAGGCCCTATGCCCGGGAGTGGTTGGCCAACATTTTGTCTCATTTTGGCATTTTTTTTTTCTTCAAGACAGGGTTTCTCTATGTAGCTCTGGCTGTCCTGGATCTCAGTCTGTAGCCCAGGCTGGTCTCGAACTCACAGAGATCCACCTGCCTCTGCCTCCCGAGTGCTAGGATTAAAAGCGTGCCACTGCCGCCACCACCGCCGCCACCGCCACCACCACCCAGTGATTTTTGTCTTTTTTTTTTTTGTCTTTTACTTGTTTGTTTTGATTTTCATTTTTGTGGTTCTTGGGGTTTTTTGTTGTTGTTCTTGTTCGTTTTGATTTTGTTTTTGTTTGTCTTTAAAGAGAGAGAAAGAACACAAAGTTAGGTGGGTAGGGAGGTTGGGAGAATATGGGAGGGGTTGAGGGAGAGGAAAACATGATCAAAATATATTGTATGAACATTGTTTACCATTATAAATAAATAAATGAATGAATGAATGAATAAATCCGCACACAACACTTACCTCTGTAAAACAAAAGAGAAGAGAGAGGAAGGAGAGGTTACCCACAAAGGATGGGCAACTGGCAGCCTTCTCAACAAAAGAAGACAGGAGCTCATTGTTGTGATATTGTGTGCAGGGAGACCTTCCTGCTGGCTGGACCAGGGTGTCCCAACATGAGGGAAAACATCCTGGGCAGATGTGGTGGCAGGCAGCGGCACGTCATTCACAACCCAGGCGCTGCATCCTCAGAAATGAGTTTATTATAATAGAGAGATGAAGAGAAAGACAGGAAAAGACAGAAGAAAGAGAGAGGAAGAGCGGGAGGGGGTCAAGGGTGCACACCTCGTGGGAATGGAGAGAAGGAGAGCAGAAGAGAGAGAGAGAAGGGAGAGGTTTTTCCTTAAATCAGGCTTTTACATCAGGACGCAGGGCGGCCCCAAGGGGCGGGTTTCCAAGGGGTGGGTCAGAATATTAATACTCATGACTATAATCGTGCAGATGTTGATGGGAGACAACTGTCGGCCTAACCCTGGAAACCCTTGAAACTGTCTTTCCCCAGTGAGGGTGAAAAATGATCGTCTGTCACTGAGAACCCTGTGTTAGCCTGGAGAGGTGGCTCAGAGGTCAAGGGTGCAGATCCCAGAACCCACTTGGCAGCTCACAACCCTCTGCAACTCCAGTTCCAGTGGATCCACTGCCCTCCCCTGGGTTCTGTGGGCACCAGGCACACAAGTGGCGCCTGAGGAAGGAAAACCTGACTCAGAAGAATAAAGAAAGATGCAAGGTGTAGAAGGCCCCCAGACCTTAGCACAACTGACTCCATGATGGAGGTTCCACTCAGGCTGTAAAACCCAGCATGTAGACAGCACCACCTGCCAAAACTAAAACAAAGACCAAATCCATCAAAGTCCATATAGTTCTGGCAAAGTCTTTAATATACTAACCTTGCTTTTTAGCTTCTGCAGTTCTGCTTCTGACTAACTGTTCTCATTAACTGAAGCATGTCAACCCAGAACATGGCTTTGTGCTTAAAAGATCACCCTGTGAAAGGCTCAGGGCTACACTGGGTACTGAACACCAGCTGATAAAGACTTCCTATTGGCTTAAACCCATGTCGGAGCACTCTTCTGTGGTGAATACCTCACCACACAAAATAAATGAGGGAATGCGGCCAGGCAAGTGGCACAAGCCTGAATCTCAGCATCCTGGGGGCCGAGACAAGAAAACTGCAGCCCGTCTGGGACTGGTCAGGATTACATAACAAGACACGGTGCTGGAGGGGAGCTGAGAGTTCTACATCTGGATCAGCAGGCAGCAGGAAAAGAGGGTGCCACGGGACCTGACTTGAGCTCAAAGCCCACCCCCAGTGACACATTTCCTCCAACAAGGCTACACCTTTTCATTGTTGTGGGATAATCTTTCTGTTCGCTGTGAAGAGATGTCTCTGTTTTGCCCCATCTGCCTGGGGCGCCTTCTGATTGGTTTAGTAAAGAGCTGGATGGCCCATAGCGAGGCAGGGGAGGGTAGGCGGGACTTCCAGGGAGAGAGAGGAACCGGAAGAACCTGAGCCGTGTGGCTTTCTCCAATGAGATGCAGAGTGAGTCGGATGCACAGTGCTGAAGAGCTGTAAAGAGCCAGGTGGTAAAACACAGATTAATAGAAACGGGTTAATTTAAGTTATAAGAGCTAGTTGAAAACAAGCCTAAGGCCTAGTTTTCATAATTAATAGTAAGTCTTTGTGTCATTATTTGGGGGCTGGTGGTCCAAAGAAAGTCCGACAAGAAAGAGCTGCTACACCTAATAGTCTGCTCCCTGTGAGCCCGGGGCCCTTTTCATTCAAACCACCACAGTGCTCAAAATATATTCCGTGAAATTCTCAAAAGACAATAAAAATATTATATTGGGAAAAGGAGAGAGAAGGGAAGGAGGAAAAGAAACAGGAAGAAGGGAGAGAGGAATAGAGACAGAGAAACCTTGCCTCTCTTCAGGGATTTCTCCACACTCCCTGCCCCCCCCCCCCCCCCCCTCCCTCCTCCCCCCCCCCCACACTTGGCCCCAGAGGGACATGTTTGTTCCACCCATGAATCCAAATGGATAGACCATCATCATCCCCTGAGTTCTGTGGTTTACCTTGGCCTCACTCTAGGAACTGTACATCACATGGCTTTGGACAAATTGATCCCACATAGAACGGTTTCACGAATAGGACAAAATCCTTCATGCTCTTCCTCTTCCTTCTGGCCAACCTCTCATCTTGTTACCATTTCACAGCTTTGGGTTTCCCAGAAGGTCCCACAGTCAGAGGGACTGTCCAAACGCTTTGCTGTCGTCCCCTCTCCCCGAGTCATATGCACTCGGGAGTTCTCTGTGTCGCCAAGACTTGAAAGCTCATTTCTTCTTAGCACTCGATAATATTCCGTTGTCTGGAGAGTCCGGACCATCCACTCACCCCTTGAAGGCACCTTGATTATTTACCAAGCTTTGGCAATTTGGATGAAGCTAATACAAACATTTTTGTTCCAGGTTTCATGTGGTTCGAAGATTCTGGTTCATTTAGATAAGCACCAAGGGGCTCGGCAGCTGCCTCACAGGGTGACAGGATCTCACTTTTGTGGGGAATTGCTGAAGAGACTTCCAGCCCGGCTGTGCCATTCCGCCCTCCCACCGGCAACAAACGGGCCCTTCTGTTCATCCTTGTTAGATTTGGAATGCTTCTTAGTTCAAGGATTTTGGGTTTTCCAGGTATGAGACGATGCTGTCTGGATCGTTTCTTCCTTTGGTGTCAGTATCTCTCTGTTCTAGTTTCTGCCAAATCCAGAAAAACATAACACCTGTGAGGTGTTAGATCTCTCTTGTTCCCACATCAGACTAGGGAACGCTCTTATTTTGTGCCCATAAAGCATGATGTTGGCCACGATACTATGATAAAATTACCCTCCCCCCCCCCCCCCGCCCCCTTAGACAGGGTTTCTCTATGTAGCTCTGGAGCCTGTCCTGGAACTCACTTTGTAGACCAGGCTGACCTGGAACTCACAGAGATCCGCCTGCCTCTGCCCCCCGAGTGCTGGGATTAAAGGCGTGCGCCACCACCTGGCTTATTTCATTATTTTTGAGACAGGGTCTCTCACTCAGCCTGGTGGTCATTGATTCAGCTAGAGCAGACAATCCACCTGTCTCCCCTCCACCCCACAGAAGTTGGGGTTACAGGCTGCCTGCTGCCACACCCGGCTTCTTACTCTGGTAAGGATGCTGAGGATTCGAACTCTGGCCCCATGCTTGTGTGGCAGACACTTCCCATCTCCCAGCCCTGACCTTTTATTTATTCATTTGGTAGTATGATAAATTACATCAGTTTCCTGGTAGTGAAGCTTTTATTTTGTTTTTGAGACAGCATTTCAATCTATAGCCCAGGCTGACTGAAATTCACTATGTAGCCTGGGATACCCTCAAATTCATCATCCTGCCTCCTAAGTGCTAGGATTACAGGCTTATGCCATCATGCCCAGCTGAACCATTCTTATATTTCTGCAAGGTAACTTATTTTTATTTTTGTTTTTTTCTTTTTTGTTTTTGGTTTTTGGTTTGTTTTTTTTTGTTTTTGTTTTTGTTTTTTTCTCGGAGCTGAGGACCGAACCCAGGGCCTTGCGCTTGCTAGGCAAGCACTCTACCACTGAGCTAAATCCCCAACTCCGGTAACTTATTTTTATTTATTTCATTTTTTATTTATTTTTGAGACAGGGTCTCTGTGTAGTCCTGACTGCCCTGGAACTCTCTCTGTAGACCAGACTGGCTTCAAATTCAGATATCCACCTGCCTCTGCCTCCAGAGACTGGGCTCAAGGGTGTGCATCACTGGGCTGGAGAGATGGCTCAGGGGTTAAGAGCACTGACTACTTCTCAGAAGGACCCAGGTTCAATTCCCAGCACCCACATAATAGCTCACAACTGTCTGTAACTCCAGTTCCAGAGGATACAGACATACATGTAGGCAAAACACCAATGCACATAAGATAAAAATAAATAAATCTTTTTTTAAAGGTGTACATCACCATGCCTGACTAAGGTAACTTTTTAAAAAAAATTTCTTAGAGAGCCTGTAACCCCTTTGAGAGCCCGGCTGTAACCCCAGCTCTTGGGAAGCTGAGTCTCACCGCCTCACTATGCAGGAAGACCTCATCTCCTAAAGAAAACAAACCAAAACAATTGAATTTTTTTTCTTCCCTTAGCCCTTAAAAAAAGCAGCTGCAGAGTCCCAGCAGATAGAAAACCTTAGGGAACCCTCAGGAAGAGTGGGAGGAAAGCCTGAAGAGCCAGAGGATCAGGGAGTTTGCTGTGATACTGTGTCTCCTGGTAATGTCTGAAGACACATAAGGTCCCACCAGCATGACTGTCCAGACATGAGCTGAACAGGGAAGACCCCCACAGGCATGTCAAAGTGGATGAGGACAAGGCCATGGGGCCTCACGCTACACAAAGAACCGAGAGAGAGAGAGAGAGAGAGAGAGAGAGAGAGAGAGAGAGAGAGAGAGACTTTCCCAGGAAGAGCATACCAACTGGTTATCCAATGCCAATGGTCAGCCCTGAAAACACGCACGAGTAACATATGGATTGAGCAGGTCGTATCTCTGTATTTAGTAATATATTGTGTATATACATATGTGCACATAACAGCAATTAATGAAAAGACAAGGCCGTGAATTTAAGAGAGAGAGCAAGAAGGGGAATAGGAAAGGGTTTGGAGGGAGAAGGGGGAGAGGGAAATTGTGTAATTATAATCTCAAAAAGTAAAAGAAATGGTTTTTAAAAA
>CABHPH010153770.1:0-45171 GCA_902168325.1 Peromyscus nudipes
ACATGCTGCATAAAACTAAAGATTTGGAAATTAATGGAGACCTAGTTGTCACAGGACACAACTATGCCTTATGGGCTATTAAAAATGATTAATATATGTCCCAGTGGGCCAACAAAGAGAAGGGCCGTGATTGTGCATAACAACGAAGAATTAATTTGACTCTCCACAGCAACAGAAAAGGTTGGTCCAACTTACTACACGATGACCATGAGAATAAGTTAAAGGGTTTCATTCATTAGATCCTAAAAATGGTGTTTTTAAAAAGTGACAAAAGCGCATAGTTTATTAGAATGAGCCACATATTTGGTCTCGCTGCACTGGCTCAATCTTTCACTGGTAACTGGTACCATACCTTTCATTCACCATGCCAGTGTGCTCTAAGTTAGCTGCATGGGAGGAGAATTGAACAAAGCCTTTGGGGAAAACACTAAACTCCTAAGGATGCTGGGTTGAAAGATACTTTGTAAGTGTAAGATTTAATATTAATTATTATTATTCAAATGTTCATTTCCCCACATTTCCCATTTAGACAAACAATACAGAATGTCATTTCTGCCTTCTGAAACACAAACTAAGGATGCTTGAAATGTTGCAGAGCTTTGTCTCTCTCCTCCTCTGTATTCAGGGCCACATAGGAATAGATGATTTCCTTCTGCTCAGTAGCTATGAGATGAGCCATTAAATCTCTCAGATAGTTCGCATGTTTTAGTTCTTCAATGAAACATTTTAAAATCAGTTTCTTTTTTTATTGTTCCTTTTAAAATACTCCTTTCCTAGCTTCATCTGTAACACACATAATTTCTTCTTATAACCTAAGTATTGCCAGTCAAGTAATGGACATTTCTAGAATCAGCACATGATAGAATAGATTTGCAGGAAATATTTTAAAACCATAAAAATGTATTCCTCTCATAAAATTAAAATCATTAATTATTTTGATATAAATGAATGGAAATAGCTAAATTATCAGTTCATCAGAGACTGTTTTAAAATTCCATCCCAAACTACTTCAACAAACACTACAGTAAAGTAAGTATCCATCTAGAGTTTATCTAATTGCATAAATACTGCCCACATCATAGGAAATCACTCTTGTGGTAGGTGGGAAGAAGGGAGCCTGGGAGATTTTGGAAAAGGCTGAGGTATCTGTTTAGAGATTCTTCCAGTGACCTTGGATTTTCGTCTCTGCCACACTAACACAAATTCACACATTTGTCCATTCATGGGGAAGGAAAGAACTATATTTCTGTTTATTATGTGCTAGATTCTTGATATATTTATTTTAGTTAAGCTTTACAAGAACCTAAAAAAGCAGATATTATTAGCTGCATTTCACAAATGCCTGAAGTCACATGAATAGCATGTGATAAATTTCACACACAAACCTAACAGTATGTAAATCTAAGCTCTTTGCAGTATTTTCATTCACTTATTCATGCATTCACTTACTTTATTAAATGTTGTATGTGTTCCCCATCATTTACTGGGAATACAAATACTTCTTTTCATGTCTGTGTCTACACATTCCTCTCTCTCTCTCTCTCTCTCTCTCTCTCTCTCTCTCGCGTGTGTGTGTGTGTGTGTGTGTGTAGGTGAGATCAACCTCAGGTGTCATTTCTGAGACACCATCCACCTTATTGTTGAGACAGGGTTTCTCATTGGCCTGAAACTCACCAATTAGACTAGGCTGGCTGGCCTTAGAGCCCCAGAAAACTGCCTGTTTCTGCCTCCCTAGCACTGAGATTTGTATACTTAAATAAATACTACTCACAATCACAGGAAATCACTCCTGTGGTAAGTGGGAAGAAGGGAGCATGGGAGATTTCAGAAAAGGATAATTATCTGTTTACAGATTCTTTCAGTGACCTTGGGTTTCTGTCTCTGCCACACTAACACAAATTCCCACATTTGTGCATTCAAATATTCACCAGCACTCCTAGCTTTTGAAATATGAGTTCTAGGATCCAAGCTCAGCCCCTCATGCTTGCAAAGTAAGCACTTTCGAGACTGAGTCTTCTCCCCAGTCAAACTGAAAATGTTCCTGCAACACAGTCACTGTCTTAGAGAGTCAAGAAGTCCATCCTGCAAAGGAAGCCTGGAGAAGGCAGAGATACCTGTATTTCTCCAAGGTAAGGAGGGCGATTGGCTCGTTGTTTTTGCCACACTAATAATTCTGAATTCCATGCTCAGACAAGTGCTACTGTGGGACTAATTTTATTTTTTTTCTCACACACATCTCCCTCTTCTACGAACATCCACTAATTTAAGGGAGACAGACATTTAAGAGCTTTCTTATGTTCCTTCTACCCACTTACTCCAACTGTAAAAAACAGACAGTTTGATCTTCTCATAAAGAAGGTGTGCACTCACTGTGTGAGCAGTGGAGGGCTCCCTGGTCTTAATGCCAGTCACCTTGGGGGTTATCAAGACATGTGGCATTACTGGGGGAGACACTTGCAACGATCAGCACTTCTCTTTCTAGGCTCACCACACTTCCCAGCTACTCCTAAGCTGTGTTCCCTATCTGGATCCGTGTGTCATCTGGGGTGGCTCACTGGACTTCCTTTTCTTCCCCAGGACCTGAACACTGGCAGGTGATGGTGAGGGAGAATGAGGGTAACATTCCCTGATCGCCATACCCTGAACATAACTGGAGATTGGATGAGGCCCCCGACAGACTGGCAAGAGCTGGCACCCATTTCTGGTCACTTCTAGAAGCAGCTGTAACATGCTCTTCAACTGTCCCGACAGTCAGCCCCCAGTGGGTCTCCCAGGGGCCAGGTCTTCAACAGGTTTCACAGGGAGTACTGTCAACCACTGCACTTGTAGGTAGACTAGGCTAGGGCAATGCGCTTGGTTCTGGGCTGTGCGGCAGGGCATACAGAATGAGCTCTTTGTCATTTCTACTCTTTGTGAATCTCCGCTGCTGGACAGATGAAGAATGGCGAGCTACAGACGGACGTAACAAATTACCCATAGAATATATTCATAATCATCTGATAACCAAAAATGGGAGTCAGGCCACTGATCACATTAAACTTCTGTTGCCTTGGCAAAGACTTAAATTAACCTTGAAAAACACCCATAATCCTTTAGTACCTCACAGAAAGACTGCATTTCCTGTCCAGCACCATGGCTGCTTTCCCTGCTTCTTTCCCAGCTCTCCTCTCTCCTCCTGCCTCAGCTACTGTCTTTTGCTCTGTCACTCAGCCTTTTTCTGTCAATGAATGCTTTCTTCAGAATTCTGTCCCCATCCTGGAAGTTATGAAAGGGCTTCTATCGTCAGCACCCCATCATGGCTTCATATGCTAAAAAATGCCTGTAGATTCCTGACCGAAAGGAACCCTTTCTCAGAATTAAACTATATCTAGCAACAAAATGAGCCTCCAACATCATTTCCTTTTATTGCTCTCTAAAAATCAAGGGAAATAAACAATCTCCTGCAATGAATTTTTGTGTCAAAAGATAAGAACACGGCCCAACTAATCAATCACACAGCCAGCCTTTTCCCTGTTTCTTTCAAGCCACGTTTCTTCATGCCAACTTTTCTTCTGCTTTCTTTGGAAGGGTGGAAATTAGCAACTGCCAAGCACAGATACTGTTTCAGGCTCTGGGAGCAAATTTCCTCGTGCTGCACACACATTATATTTAAAAGTAATGTGTGTGTGTGTGTGTGTGTGTGTGTACACATATATATGTATATATATGAATGAAAGTAATATGTACTTATTATACTATTTATACTATGTACATAATATATATTACTTATCTCCTAAACTTTGTGAATGAACTCATTATCTGTCTAATCCCTTATTTTCTTAAAAGCAGAATTGGAATGAACTATTTTATGCCCCTAAATAACTTGAAATCCCAACAATGCAGTTCTCAGCAGTCAGCATGCCCATGGGTGTGAGCTGCATTTATAAGACTGAGCTTATTTTACATATTCAGTATCAGGTACGTTTCAGCATTTTGATATTCTCTACCCTGGCTTGAAACAGCTATTTATTACCACAAAGTCACCTCACCAGTAAATATTTATAGGCAGTTTTATTTCCAGTTTAGGATTTGAGTATCGTATCTTACGATACCTACAAAAGGCATTGTTGATTTGCTATTTTAGCTTTTGATAGAGAACATGTTTATGGCCTGGTGGTGGGAGGTTTCTTCTTTAATAATTTACAAAATTACCTGCAGTAAAAATTTTCACCTGTTCTTTGTTTCCTTAGTGCCACAAAATTGGAATTACATATAAAAGCCTTTCCTCCAGGAGATTTATATCTACCAGAGACAGAAAATCTCCACTTAAATTTTTATGAAACATCAAAATTACAGCCGGGCTTTAGCAAAACAATAGAAAGGAGCTTTCATTGGGTGGAGAGTATTTCCAGTATTTGAAGACATCATTCCTTATCTCCCATTTAATCCTGATTTTCCTGTGAAGCTTCCTTTTCTGGTTCTATCGATCCCCTTGTGTGGACGTGCAGTGTGCTTATTTGTCTTTCCATCACAGAAGGTTCCGAGTCCCAGCCACAGGGGCTAACTCTAGCCACAGGACCTGCTTCTCAAATGCTTGTGCTTTTCCAATTCAATTTGACATTGTTCCACTTCGGATTGATGTCCAGTCTCTTTCTTTTCCCTAGGACTGACCACCCCGTGCTTGAAGAGGGTGATGTGCAGACCACTTGGTGGTCCCAAGTGAGAAACACAAAGCAAATCAGAGACAGAGAAACCCAAAGGCTGCCCTTCATAGCAATTTGGATTTTAAATCTCTCTTTATTGGATTATGTTTTAATAAAGGGTTTATGTAACATCCGCAGAGCCGTTATCAATTAATTACCCATGGAAATTTAAGGCATGTCATACAGTGGTAGTTATTATACCCAGGGCATTAGACATATGCTACATAAAAGATGCAGTCACCTTGAAATTATGCTGGAAAGGCTGCCTTGTTCCTATAGAAGATTATACATTCTAGTGTGAAAATTGAGTTAAAACCCATCAGGAGATGAAGGTGGCTTGTTCCCATTGGTTTAAGGTAGGCTTACATGTGCTTTCAGTTTGCTCAATAGAGTTTCAAAGCACTGCACCCAGTATTTGAACATTTTTAAGTCTTTCATCCCCTGTGGACAGAGGCTGTGTGTTGCAGACAGCAAGCAAGCCTCACACTTGGGACACAGGTTGTTCTCATGCATCCATACAGAGTTACTCATGGATACTGACTCTGGCCTTGGCTGTATCCTGACGGCTTGAGAACACGATCACCTGGATCCAGTGTCCAGAGAGAACTAAGGGGAATGGCAGGACAGGGGCAACATGGTCCCCAAGGTCTGACATACAGAGATAAGGAGAAGGGAAGCCTCCAGCTCCAGGATGATGGCGTCACCCTAAGTGAATAGCAGGGGAGTAGAACAAGTTCAAGTAAGACAGGAAGGAAAAAGATGCACTGAATCCAAGCACAGCAGAGATTTTCAACTCCAAATAACATCGTTCCTCTGAGGATGAAAGCTTGTCTTGCTCCTGGGGGAGTTTACATATCGTCATCGTCATCAACGTGTGTGTTATTTCTGAAGTCATCAGAATAAAATCACACCCTCACCCCTGTCAGCTGGAAGATCTCGGGGAGTCGTGTAAGGCATTTTTAAAACTATAATCTAAAGTATCAGAAAAATCAAAGTTATTACTTTAGGACATTATACTACATTGATTTTTAGAAAAAAATTACCTCCATAGTTACAGTTTAATTTAAAAATACCAGAAACCCATTTAACTACTCATTAAACTAATTTGTGCACAATCTAAGTTTAAAAGAAAAAAATCTTCCCAATATATCACTACCTTGAAAACAAAATAAAAGATGAATTCATTCATCCATTAGCCTTCATTTCTGATGTGTGTGTTCCTGGGGAGTCACTAAAGGGGAAATTGAAACAGAGGACCCAGACTTTGCAAGACCAGGAAGAGATACTCTATCAACATTCCAGGTTAAAAGTGACCTGCCAGGAAACCATACCAAGGGTGTGAGCATCTACAAGTGCCTAAGTCTACGAGAAAAAACAAACAAAAAACTGGGAAAAGAAGGGCGCCAAGCACTGATTGGCAGACATTAGTGTCACAAGACAAGAAAAGTGATGCCCTAGGAAGGAGATGCCAGGGTCCATGCCCAGTTCCCAAAACTGCTTATGAAAGGCAACTGTACTTCAGGTTGGACTTAGGTTCAAATATCCAAGGGTGATTAGGACTCGGAGGAGGCCTTTCTTCACACGCCTGGGAGCCAAACTTTTCTCTGAAGTACTCAATAGCTCTAATATGAATATTAACAATTCTGTGGAACTGAAAGTGTCATAGATTTTGCCTGACAAGCTTTTCATCAAGGCCTAATTTCCCCTGTTGCAGTTTTGGTCATTCATTGCTGTCAAAAAGTAGCTTCAATGAAAATTCAGCTAAGTACTTATGACCAGTTTTGAAATGAGCTATAGCTGATGTATGAAATGTGAAAGATCATCACATGAGAATGGAAATAATCTGTTGAACTTGGTGACTTGATGATGAAGACTCAGAATTGCAGTTACACAGTCAGATTTGTTGTCATGTGACAATAAATCTCTGGTGATTAACAGTGCACTCAAATCTCTTGGAAACGTGAAGGTACCTGGGAGTCAAGAAGACAAGGATTATCATCATTATCTTATCACTCACAATGGTTTGATTTCCCAAGACAAGTTTGATAATGCTGTCTGTAATCCTAAATCCTAATGTTTGGGTCTTAGAGAGAGAAAGAATACCTAGAGAGATAGGTAGATGATTGATAATAGATAGCTACATAAGTGATAGACAATAGATTCATAGTATACAGGTCATCAAGCAGATGATAGCAGATAGATGACAGAAAACAGATGATAAAGATGGACATATGGTAGATAGATAGATAGATAGATAGATAGATAGATAGATAGATAGATGATAGATACATACATATATACATAATACATACATACATACATAGATACATAGATATATAGATAAATGATAGTTGTTTAATTAGACAGTTAATTAAACATGTGATTGTGGAGGTGGAAATATCCCATGAAGACATCTGGAAACAGGAACTCCTGAATGGTGTGGTAGCAAGGCTCAATTCATGTATACTGAAGTGAGGAAGTAAGGGTTATAAGTTAAAATGTGAACGGGAAGGGCTGGCATCCAAAGGAAGAAAGGACAAAAGTTCTGACATCCACGGGCAGGAGAAGGGTGTCGCAGGCGCAGAGACAGAGGAAGTACGCCGTCATTTTTATTTGATGTTCTATTCAGTTCCTCTGACTGTTGAGTGTTGTCGCCTCTACTTTGATAGAGCTTCCTTACTCACTGACTCTAGCAACACCCTCACAGGCCGTGCCAGGAAGCTGACTCAACCAAATCTTTAGGCACAGTTCAGTCAATCCCTGTTGACAACCTAAAAACAACCTTCATAATATTGAGGAACATACCCTGTCCAAACTTTTTCAAGTGTCAATTTTAAACTATAAAATTTTGATCAGACTCCCTAAAAACTGTTTAGCTTGGGAAAACAAAGATTCTCCACCAGCTGATTTAATTTGCATCTTGTCTTGGATACGAATGGCTTGTCATTTCTTGCCAGTTGTCCAGCACAGAAAGACCAGGAGTTGCCAAAAGAACTGAGTATGTGGTTGTGTGCTGATGGTGATCTGGAGAGGGGCTGAGTCACCCTGAGCTCTGACACATAACATGCATTTGGAAGATGAAGAAAAGATTAATGCTTATCCTAAGATGGAAATTATAGGAAATCAGAAATGAAGCACAGATTAACAGACAATTGCTGGGGATGTCTTTCTGTATGCTGTGAATGAGTGTTGCTCTGATTTGGTTGATAAATAAAATGGTGATTGGCCAGCAGCCAGGCAGGAAGTATAGTATAGGCAGGAGGAGCAGAGAGAATTCTGAGAAGAGGAAGGCTGAGTCAGGAGTTGCCAGCCAGACACAGAGGAAGCAAGATGTGAAGGCAGAACTGAGAAAAGGTACCAAGCCACGTGGCTGAACATAAATAAGAATTATGGGTTAATTTAAGTGTAAGAGTTAGTCAATAGTTAGCCTGAACTAATGGCCGAGCAGTTTTAATTAATAGAAGCCTCTGTGTGTTTACTTGGGTCCAAGCGGCCTCAGGGCTATGGGAGCTGGGCAGGACTAGGAAAACTTCAACTACAGACAATGGATTTGAACACCAAAGAAATTCAGAGGTCCTAGTAGCTTGAATTATCCAGTTTCATGCCTTTCTTTGATTTCTTTGAATCAAACTTACAGCTTTTTATAATGTAGTGAATCTTAAAACTTTACTTTTAAATAACTTTAAATACAACTGTTTTTTTCATATTTCTTTATTAAGAAAATTTCTACTCACTCTACATATCACCCACAGATCCCACCTCCCCCTCCTCCCACCCACCAGCCCACCCTCCCAAGCCACCCCACATCCCCACATCCCCCAAATCAAGGTCTCCCATGGGGAGTCAGCAGAGCCTGGCACACTGAGCCTAGGCAGGTCCAAGCCCTTCCCCACTTCACCAAGGCTGCACAAGGCATCACACTGCAGGCACTGGGCTCTCAAAAGCCTGACCATGCATCAGGGACAGATCTCGATCCCCCTGCCTGGGTGCCCCCCAAACAATTCTAGTCCAGTCCCATGGGGGCTCCACAGCCACAAGTCTACAGTTCATGGGCTTCTACTAGTGTGGCTGGCCATCTCTGCATGTCTTCCCATCATGATCTCAATGTCCCCTGCCTGCAGAATCCCTCCTCTCTCTCATGGATTGGATTCCCAGAGCTCAGCCTAGTGCCTGGCCTTGGATCTCTGCATCTGCCTTCATCAGTCACTGGACAAAAGCTTTCTTAGTCTAATCGGGTGCTGGCAGGCTATGTCTCAGGGAACAGTTGTAGTTTTGGAGGGTCTAAATACAACTTTTGATTACAGGTTGAAATGTAAATATTTTGTTGGTTTGTTTCAGTCTCTGCTCCTTTATTCTTTACTTGAAAAGGCTTGCTTACTCTGGGGGGCTTTATGGGGACTCTCTTGTTGTTTGAGGTAAAGTCTCATTATGTAATCCAGGCTGGCAGTGAATTATATTATTTTTAATTTTTTAAAACATTTAACAATTTTTTATTTTAAGTTTATGTGTTTTTTGCCTGTATGTATGTATATACACCATGTGCATGCAGTACCTATGGAAGCCAGAAGATGTCTTTGGATACCTCAGGATTGGAGTTACTGATTGTTTTGAGTAGCCACATGAGTGCTTAGAACCCAGTCTTGGTCTCCTGGAAGAGCAGCAAGTGCTCTTAACCTCTGAGTCATTTCTGTAGGCTTGGAAGTGAATTCTTGATTCTCCTGTCTCAGATTCCTGGGTGCTTAGCTAAGGTGTTTATTGCTACATCTAACCAAAGTCAAGTATGGGAAGTAAATTTAAACCAATTAAAGATGAGCATGAAGCTCTTTTAAAATATTATATGAGAGGGCTGGGAAGGTAGTTCAGGTGGTAAAGCCCTTGCCTGGAAGATGTGAGGACCTGACTTCGATCTGTAGAATCCAAGTAAAAGGCTGCCAGCTGTATTGGTTCATGCGTGTAGTCCCATCACCAGGTGTATGGGAGTATGAGGGATTGGGAAGTGTGGTGGAGAGTAGATTATGTTTCACTGGCCACCCAGGCTAGCCTGATTGGTGACTTACAGGACAGTAGAGACTCTGTCTCATAGGAGATAGACGGCCTCTCTGAGGATACCATCCCAGGTTGACCTCTGGTATCTATATGTACATGCATACAGGTACTCCCTACATACACACCCTTATGCTATGTGTTCAGATTATAATCTGAGTAGTTGTTAGAACAGAAAGAGTAACTACCACTAGAAACCTGTGAATGTGAACTAACATTTTTTATGACTTGATGAAGACATTTCAAGTCCCCTGTGCCATGTTTTTATACGGTCATTGTATCAGATTTTTTGGCTGCCACACAAAGTAGCACAAACTCATTGGCTTAAAACAACAGAAACTTATTTCCTCATAGGATGTCGGGAGGGCCACAATTCTCTTGAAGATTCTAGGGAGGCTCTTGCTGTCTTTACTAGCTTCTGGTAGATCAAGCTATTTGTCTGAGATTTGATTTCACTATGTAGGCCAGGTTAACCTCAAATTGTTTCAACTTCTCAAATGCTGGGACAGGCCTGTGCCACCACACCCCTCCTGGCTTGTCCTCGGCTGTCATCACATGGCCTACTCCTTCTTTTTGTGTGTCTCTGATCTGTGTGTGTCTTTTCAAATACTTTACTTTGCTGTTGTGGTTTGATTGTAAGGCATCTCTCCACTTACACATTTGAACACCTGGTCCTAACCTGCACTATTCTAGGAGGGTGTAGACTCTTGGAGAGGTGACACCCTATGATAGAGGTAGATGACAAGTGATAGACCTTGAAGGTTATACCAACTTTTGGTTCTGGCTTACTGGATCAGCTTTCTGCCTACTGTGATTTGGACAAGCAGACTGCCACCTCATGTTCCCACCACTGCCGTCAACATTGTTCCCACAACCTTGTCTTCCCCACCATGATGAACTGTAGCCTTGAGACTGTTGCCAAAGTAAGTCCATTCTCCCTTATGTCTGGTATTTCTGTCAGGAGGATTTATAAAGAGAGTGATACATTCACACTGGTTATTGTTGGATTTAAGCCCACTTGGATATTCCAGGGTGATCTCATTGAAGATTTTTAAATAATGTCTGCAAAAGCTCTTTTTCCAAGTTACCTCACACTCACAGGTTCTTGTGGTTAGACTGTAGACATACCTTCAGAAGAGATATTATTGAGCCCATTGAACTCACCTAACAATGCTGTTCACTCATACAGAGATCATCATTGATTGGTCATTGGTTCAGTATAGGGACTGAAGTTTTCTGAGTCATTGACTCATTGTAAGGTCCTAATCACAGTGACCTTCTGACTAGAAGACAAATCTCTGGGAAAGATGACCGTTCACGTATTCTTTTCTTTGTCTTGTTGAAGAAGACCTAATGTCAAATTGCTGGGGCATCCATTACTCTGGCTTCTTTTGGCTCAGGTTCTATATAGGTATTTTACCAAGTGTCTTAGATACTTTTTTATTGCCATGAGAAAATACTGTGACTAAGGCAACTTATATAAGAAAACATTTGATTTGGGACTCACCTTACCCTCGTAAGATTAGAATCCATAACCATCCTGGACAGCCTGGCAGCAGGCAGGCAGGCAGGCATGATGCCTGAGCAGTAGATGAGAGCTTACATCTCTGATCCACAAGCATGAGGCAGAGGGTGGGGAAGGGAGAGAACTCAGTAACTGGGAATGGCTTTTGAAACCTCAAAGCCTACCCCCAAGCAACAGACCTCCTCCAACAAGACCACACCACCTAATACTTCTCAAACAATTCCACCAATTAGGTACAGTCAAATATATGAGAGGCATCCTCATTTAAACCACCACACCAAGTACACACACTTGTCATGAGGCTGTCATTAACAGTGGTAAACATGAAGCTGTCAGGTCCCTTCTCCTATTCCCCTCTCTGCCTTGAAAACAACTTTCTCCTACTAGGCTGAAGCAACAGTGTTTTAAGAGTTTCGTTTCTTAGAAGTCTGGAGTTTAGTCAGAAAACATCAGGCCCCATTATTTGAGTTCTTTTCCATCATTATCATAATCACCTCATCTTCAAATAATGGACAAGCCTTGAGAGGAAGACCTATTTATTAAACCTATTAGTTTGAAGTTGGGAGTTTTTATGAGTCCAAAATCAACATTTGTAAGTGTATTCTTCAACTCCAGAAGACATGGCTGCTTTTTCCTGGCATCTCGGAGCACTTTTGACAGCAGCCTTTATTTTTAAGAACAAATGCATTAGACAGAAGCAGAGGAGGAGTCTTTATCTGTCATGATAAGGAAGATTTACTCTTTTCACTTTTATCCTGTTCCCTTGGCCAGTCTTTAGCAAGCTGGCAGGCCAGTGAACTATCCAATCTAAGAATTAATCTCCATATTAGCATGTGTCCATATCCTCAAGTGAGAGGGTAGCAACCCTGATTCTGCTGAGAGTTGACAACAAAAGTCTCAACACTGAGCCCCTTCATGGCCTCACCGTGGATAGCCTCCCCCTCCCCCCCTCCCCCCCAGTTAGTGCCAATTCATATCTTTTTGCTCTAGTGCAACTACAACTGTTACACTTCCTGAGTTCTGGAAATTTTCCTAGGTGAATTGCTGAATCTGGGGGATTGAAGATAACCCCGAATTTGTAAATATCTAATCAGAAGCTTGTGGCTGAAAAAAGAATGGTTCTGTGGAAGACTGGGATCTTTACCTGTGGAACTTAAGTCACTTCCACACAGTTGGTGTCAAAGGCCACAACAGCGTGGAATTGATGCTTCCTTGACTGTATTTCATAGGTGCCTATTGTTGCCTGAATCTTGGTGTTTTTAGTTAACGCATACTAAATAAGTAAAAGCCACAAATTTACTATCATAATTTTGGAAGTTAGGATTCTAAAATTGGCTAAGTATCATCCTAACTGAAAGTTTTCCTGTGTCCCGCCTGGCCTGCAGTCAGAACAAATCTCTCTCACTCATCGGTCCTGCAGCTGCTCGGACCCAAGTAAACAGAGGTTTATATTATTTAGGAACTGTATGGTTATTAGCTCAAGCTTATTACTGACTAGCTCTTTCACTTAAATTAACCCATAATTCTTATTTATGTTTAGCCACGTGGCTTGGTAACTTTTCTCAGTTCTGCCTTGTCATCTTGCTTCCTCTGTGTCTGACTGGTAGCTCCTGACTCAGCCTTCCTCTTCCCAGAATTCTCCTTGTCTGCTTATCCCACCTATACTTCCTGCCTGGCTACTGGCCAATCAGTGTTTTATTTATCAACCAATCAGAGCAACACATTCACAGCATACAGCACAACATCACCCATCATATCATGTTCCTTATAGAGGCTGTAAGAAGAAATATTTTTCCTCTCCCCTTCTTTTTTAGCTGCTCTTCAGTGAAGATGCCTCAGAATGCCATCATGTACCCTCTCCTCCCTCTGACATCATCATCTTTGCATGCTTACTTTGTATGGAGACTGGAGGACTACATGCAGGAGTTGTTTTCCACCACGTGGATGCAGACATTTGAACTCAGACCTGCAGACTTGCTGAGTAAACACTCTTGCCTTCTGAGCTGTCTTACCTGCTGTCTACTTATGAGGCTCTTGTGGTTATCTAGAGAGTTTCCCACCTCAAGATCTTTAGGTCCATTTGCTCATCAGTGAAAACATTCCCAGGTTTAGGGGTTGGAATAGAGGCTTGTTGGGAACCATTACTCTGCCTACCACAAACAGCCTTATCAATGGAAGAAGACTCAAAAGGAGTGGCCTCCATGAGGCTCTTGTTCAAAGCTGAATTTGCATTTCTGAAATCCTTTCAAAAGAAGCAAGTATATTTTGCTAAATGTAATTGCTTTCTGTCTACATAGTCCTTTCGTGTTAAAATTTAATTATTATTACCCTTAGGGCTGCCTTTCTTTAATTTTTTTCCTTTTTATTTCCTCTTACATACCTATTATTATTAACCCAGATCTCTTACATTCAAAGTTTATATCTGAGAATGGAGAATAGGATTCTAAATTCTATTGCTAACTTCATTATTTTCTTTCTTAAAATGGCTTCTGATCTTAATGCCCTCATTTTTTTTATTTTTGCATTAACAATACAGCAGCTTAGCAAGCAGATGAATGGATGAGTAGAAGAACTGGCTGTGTGAGTTACAAGTTGGTGACTGCAGCTAACTGCTTGCATGTTAATGGAGAAGTCAGTCTCCCTAAAGCACAGTTTCTTTGTCTATCTCAGGGAAATAACAACAATGCTAGTTTTGTTACAGTATGCTAACTAGATTTCTATAATGATAAACCTTACAAGAGTAGACCTGGAATGAAGTCAGCCTTGTTCACCGTCATCACCACTGTTCACCTGAAGTGAGGCCTACTTGCTTTCATAAGAAGCAATTGACACAAGGTCAAAATGTCATCTGTTCTACTCTAAGGCTCCAATGTCCTGGAAAAGTAGGTCAGATGCCAGTTGTGAGTGTTAAAAATGACTGTTCTTTATTATTTAGTCTTTCTCTTTGTTTTTGTATTTGAAAGAATGTCTCATGAGTCCCTTGAACTGGCTATACAGATGACCATGACCTGGAGACCCTGATGTCCAGCCTCTATATTCCAACTGCTAGTTTTACAGCTGCCTTCATCATATGCAATTTGTTTGGGGTCTTTTGAGTCAAGAGCATGCTGGGTAGCCCAGGCTGTACTAGAACTCACAATCTTCTTAGCTCTGCCCAAGTACTATGGTTGTAGAAGTGTGCCACTCTATGCCCAGATAATACCTACCAACTAGTTTTTGTAACCTATGCAAGCAAGTATTCGTTCCTCAACTGTGGTTAAAGTGGTGAAATAGGAGAGAGGAAGCGTTTCTCCCGATCGTTGCTCATTTCGTTGAAGTGCAGTTCATTCTACTCTGCAGCCAGTGTCGTTTCCTCTTACTTATCCAGAATCCCTACAAGAGAAGAAGCAGTGTTGGTCCTACTGATCCTGTTTCTCCAGTATCTGCAGAACAGGGCATGCACATGAATCTCTTGCTAATATTTAAACTAATAAATGTTTTGATTTTTTGTTTCTTCATTTGACCTTTTTCTTGACCTCAATTGTTATTTCTCCTCTCTGAACTGTAGTAACAATTTAAGGGCTAGCCCAATGATTTACCCAGAGTACGCTGCAGTTTTCATAAGGTTTTTGCCAACCTGGGGACTGGGCCTTGACAAAGCTAAGGAAGTACTTTACCAGTGGGCTACAGCCTAATCCTTATTTTTGTTAAGGTATGTCTGACCACTCCACCATACTTACTTTGAGTGTGCTTTAAAATTCTTCCAATTATCTTACTTATCTAGAGCTTACTTTACATTAGTTTTTTTCACCACCTTTTTAATCTCTATTAAATATGCACTGAAAGATCCCCGCCCCCACGCCCTGGCAAGTAGTGTATCTATCACTTCTTGCTATATGCTGTGTGCCTGACACTGTAGGCAGTGGAGAGATATCCTTTGTCCTGCTCACCTTTTTCCAGATTCTGTATACTTCAGAAAACCTTGAGAACCATGTCTATGATCAGTTAATAGTTTTATCATTTTGACTGAATTGTTCAACAAAATGTCTTCTTTTAAACAACATGACTGATTGATACACTGCATGGATCACACAAATTTCAATTGCAACCTCCTGTTTGCTCTTTGCACTCTAAAATGTGTGAGGTGTCTGTTGCAGGGCAACCAGTGGCATTCTAGGGTCATGTATTACAGAACTTTTGCCTCAAGTTTTTGGACTCATCAATGTTTCCTATAGTAATCTCTCCAAGAAATGAAGGTATGAGTAGGGTTGGGTTTTTAGAGCAAATAGCAAACTGTGCTAATGGGAGTCAGTGAGGAGTTTAATTATTCTCCCAATTTCCAAAGTCAATGATGTATCACGCTAATACATTTTTTTTTCCTTTGCCTTTGCTTCATGCTAGTAACTGAAAGTAAAATGATGTCCTGGTCGCCAATGTGTCTGCAAAGATGTCCACAACAGCATCTCTTTAGTGACTTCACTGAAGATGTTCTTTCTCCCATTGCTATTTGTCCCCATGACGACGGACAGAAGTGCACAGCACACAGAAACAATGAAGTCGAGCTCTGCTTCCAAAGTTGTCATAGAAGTCATCTTTAAATTTGGATAGTTTTCCTCCTAGATGATTTCTATTCTGCATGGTTGGTGGTTCTTACCAGTCTTCTAAGGACATTATATTTTGCTAACATATTCAATTAATTTTACTGACATTCTCAAAATCTTTGAAATTTCTGAAAATAATAAGATTATTTTTTTCTTTTTACATAGAATGTTTCTGTTCCTAGCACGAAAAGAAAAAAGATCTGGAAATAAAACAGCTACAATTTTACAGCAGGTACATCTCAACTTACCTTCGGGCCACATCTCAATAAAGCTAATTACAGGCTGAAATACTATGGCTAAAGGACATGTCTAAGACACTTAACCCATGAACCATCCTATTTTTCAAACAGAGGGTACTATAGGGCATCAGTTTTTCCCCCCTTGGAATGTCATGGTTGACTGGAAGCTGGGGCTACCAGCACCTCATGAGAGTATTCTAGCCCCCAAAATGATTAACATAAAAATGTTGAGATACAGCATCTACTGAATGCATACAGATTTCACCTCATGTAATATCAATAAATTTGCAAGTCCAATCATTAGGAATGGGCACCAGGTGTTCTCTGATTAGAGAAGGTAACAAGAACTGGAGTTAGTCAAGAAAGAATACAAATTCCTGGGTGTTTGCTGATGGATGGACCAGAGTCAGTGCCGCTAGGTCACTTACCAAGACATGCAGAGTGGGAGGAGTCAGCAGCTGAGGCCTCCCACAGTGTGAGCCTTCTTAGCACACAATATCTTAGGTAAAGCTCAGTGATAAACTACTAAAGCAATGGACATCTGCAAAAATGAACAGTTCCCCTGAATTTGAAATCTTATAAAGTTAATAGCATTGACTGTAAAACCTTGTTTAAAACCAGGGCATTTTTCTATGGAAAAGAGGAAAAGAGAAAAGGAAAGAAAGGGGGGGAATATCAGAAAAAGAGGGATAGAGGAAACTAACCCAGAGGTACGTGAATTAAATGAAAAGAACTCTGGCATTCTGGATTGCATCAGTTTCTTTTCTTTAATGTTTATCTCAGTTTACTTTCTGTTTGACTAGATACAAAGTGTAAATGAAAAATTAATTTCACAGAAAATTATTCTACACAGAAATGTTCATTCTGTTAGATTCACTACAATAGATTTTAGTCAGCCACACAAGGTCATTTACTTGTTAAAAAAAAAATAGAGGGCAGATGTACATGCCTTTAATCCCAGAACTTGGGAGTCAAAGGCAGGTGATCTCTGTAAGTTCAAGGCTAGCCTGGTCTGCATAGCAAGTTCGAGATTAGCTAGGGCTACATAGTGAGACACTATCTCAAAAAAATTACTTTTTTTGTTTCTTTTTGATAAAAAGTGCCTGAAAAATGAATCTGAACTTTACTTTTCCTTAATATTTATTTTATTAATGATATCCATGTATTCATTTGTGTCATTAATCTCTCCAGACATATTGACTTTATGTGTCAGGGATGACGTGAGAACTCCACTGCCGTTCAAGCAGGAAGAGAAGCGGGGAATTGGTTCTTTTGGGGGAGACTGACTTCGTAGCACGGAATGCTACCTGGCCTGAGGTAGTGAATAAAAAATGAATTTCGGCATCATGGTTGGTTTGCATTATTGTGGAACTGAGGCATTTGGCTTTTTTTTTTTGTCTGTTTCCTCTTTTGTTTGGCTTCTTTGTGCTAGTTTTGTCTAGCTCTTTTAGTTTAGTTCAGTAACTTGAAATTTTGATAGTGACAGTTGAGTAAAAGTAGTTTAAAAGAAAGAGCACTGAACACTCAGGAATGGGGAGTCCAGGCCTATCCCTGGATCTTTCAGCTCTGCTGCCCAGGCCTGAGTGGCTGTGTGAAGGCCACTGTGGTATTTCATTTCCTGTCAGTAAAGCAGGGATGAGACTGTCTTCCTTGATAAAAAGGACAGTGGGTAACCAGTGTGAAAACTTGTGTTGACCCATCACCTCCACTGTCCACAGAGAGGGTGGAGAGGATGAAAGTCGGTGCATGTACCCATTCGAGGCGTTTGGCTTTCAAGAGAGAAGGGACACAAGTCACTTTTCACCACTGGCCTACCGAACTGTAGAACTTCTTGTAGATACGGTCTTTGGGGGTCCAGGAAGAGGTGAACTTTCCGTTGAAAACTGTGGGTGTTGCCTAGTATTACCAGTGTTATTATCTATGAACATGAGACCCCTAAGCTTGCCAAAGCTTTAAGTTAAGAGAAACATGTAAAGTTGAATAAGCCAGACTCTGAAAGACAATTATCACTTGTTCTCTCTCAGAAGAAAACTTAGGCATAGATTTATAAACACATACATCATACATGCATACATATATACATACATACATTATGAAAACATACACACACATATACACATACACACATACATATATACGTACATACATACACATATACATACATACGCATGCATGCATATATACAAATATTGTGTCGATTTGAATAGGAATGGCCCCCATAGACTCATAGATTTGAATACTTGGTCACCAAGGAGTGGCACTGTTAGGAGGTCTGGCCTTGTTGGAGGAAGTGTGTCACAGGGGGTGGGCTTTGAGGTTTCAAAGGTTAAGCCAGCCCTGTTTAAATGTTTTCCTTTATGAGAGTTACCATGGTCATGGTGTCTCCTCACAGCAACAGAAGCCTTAACTAAGACACACACATACATGTACACATGCACATACATACATACTCAGGACATGGAATAGAAAAATAACTGTGAAAGGGAGGAAGAGGTTTAAAGGGATGAGGACTGGGGGAACAGAGAGAGTATGTGGTCTGTGTGACATGAGAGCGAAAGCAGGGGCAGTTTGGGGGACTGAAAAAGAAGGACCAAATAAGGGGACCAGCAGGAGGGAGACAACACGAGAGAGGGAGAGATAAATAAAATATAAATGTGATTGTATCTAATCTGTGTGAAAATGTCACAATAGTAACTATCCCTTTGGATCATAACTAGTAATTAATAATAACAAACCGAGTTTTCCAAAGGTGTAGAAATCAAACCCTGAAATGATTATCAGCGTGCCTTACTGATAATGATAGTAATTTGACCAAGGAGGCAGAATGACTCTATTCTTCAAAGAGCTATGCGTCTTTGTGAAACTCATTCCAGCCTGACCAGGTTTGGTTTCCTAGTTGACAGAAAAGACATTGCCGAGGAAGTCATCATTTCCTGTCTGTTTGGAATCTCCACATCCTAACCTTTGCCTCAACTCTGTCAGAAATGGAGATCTGAACTAGGAATGGTGGTACACTCCCTAATCCAAGCACTTGGGAAGTATGGATTAAGAGTATCATGAATTCGAAATCATCTTTAGCCTCACAACAAACTTCAAAGCTAGCATGGCCTATAGGAGACAGCGTCTCAAAACAAACAAATTAACAAATGGTGAAACAACTAGGGAACTGCATTTGCTGGAGCCTCTGCTGCTATCTTGCAGTAAGCTCTGTAGGTTCTGGAAGCCCAGGGTTTGTGCTGCGGACACTGTTAATCCCTACCTGAGGAACGAGGACGCTGAGGGCACACCTGAGTGACTCTCTGTGCTCCAGTAAGTGATAGAATGTCAAAGATCTTAGTGCATGACTCTGAAGACTGAACATGGCACACTAAATCTTACCACTCTCCCCACTGTTTTATTAGCATTACCTGTTGAGAGAACAGTGATTAAGCAGTGAGTGTTATCTTTACTTGCAGAGTTAGAGGAAACAGTGCATGCTGGTGGAGCAGTGCCTGTTCTATGGTTAGTGAGCACCTCGGAGGGTAGAGCATTGGAAAAGGACCGCAGCCTAAGGCAGCATGAAGGACACCCACCACCTCCCTGATGAGATATGAGCGCTGATCTAGTTTCATCCTGTTGCTGTGACAAATACCTTGACCAACAGCAACTTAGGGGAGGGAAGGGATTATTTGGCTCGGACTTCCAGGTCACAGTCCCTGATTGAGGAACAGAAGCAGGGACTTGATTCATCAACCACAGAGGATGCTGCTTGCTGGCTTGCTCACAGGCTCACACTTAGCTAGCTTCCTTCTACAGTCCAGGGCAACCTACCTAGGGATGGTGAGCCCTACAGTGGCCCCTTATGATTCTCAGGGTTCAAACTCTACACCATGAAACACAAATAATATGAGCCCAAATCTTGCCAGTAAACCTCAGTCTGATTCCTGGTACCCATTCTCTAAGATGGTCCCATTACAGCACTTAATTCATCTTGCATTTAACACCATTGTGTTGTACTTCTGCTTTTCATGTGAGTTGAACACAGTCAGTTCCTACCTTCTATGGGCCTGCATTGCAGACCACATGATATTACTATGATCAAATAGAACCATCCAGCCTGGAGGAGAATAGAGCGAAATTAAGCACAGTCTCCATGGGCATTATGTTGTGTTTTGAAATCAGCATCTGTGGTTTTTGAAGACTGAACAATAAGCGAGTCAGAATAAAGGAGAATCAATATCACACACACTGGATTGTGATGGGTTTTGTAGAGGAAAAGAAAATGAAGGAGATCTTTGACGGCCAGGTAGGGGAAGGGATTTGGCAAAGCCATGCAGGGGGAACACATTACACACAGGGAGGAGAGAAGATGAAGGTGGATAATTAGAAGAAAATTAAGGTGTCTTTAGACTGAAGGAGAGCAGGAACTGAATGAAGGGCGTAAAATTCAATGAGATTAGTGAAGGAGGGGAAAGAGGGGTAGAAACCAGGGTGCTGAGGATAAACAGAACGGCTGGACCAGGGAGTGAGAGAGACCTTTGTGCTTTGTTCACACTGCCGTCTGTGCAGGCTATTTCCTCTCCTGCTGAGTTGAAAGGATGGGTACTCAAGTTTCTCCTTTTCTTCAGCTTTCTTGGATGCTATGAAACACCAAATCCTGTGATTAGTGTTTTTGTCATTTGAACTTTTGATTAGACTCGAAACATTGCCTAAAATTCTTCAACTTGGTCGCAATGATGTGGGAGGGACTGTTAACTTACCTGGCCGGACGAGACTCTTTGGCGAACTGTTCACACAGATTTGAATGTTTGTCATTTAGCCACACATTCAAAAATGTGCTTCTCATTGTTTTGCAGGCATTAGATATTTTTGGCAGGGTGTTTAAAATCTGAATAAACAAATTAAGCTCTTACAAACATTAATGACCAGGATAACCAATGCATTTCAGACATCATGGTCAACTCTGTGAGGATACTGTTTATAATGTGCAATCCCACATTTTCACATTTAATTTACTTATATATCTGAGACAGAGTCTCTTATACCCAGGTTGGCATAGCATTGAACTCCTGATCATCTTGCCTCTATTTCCCAAAGTGTTGCGATTATAGGCAAACACCCCCTATTCAGATCTTCTTTTAAAATATTACTGTGGGTGAGCATAGTAACATGAGTGCTATGGAATATGTGTTGAGGTCAAAGGATAACTTTAAGCATTAGTTCTCTCAATCTAGCATGGGTTCAGTGGATCAGACTTAGGTCTACAGGCTTGCACGATAAGCTCCGTTATCCTCTTAGCCATCTCGCTGGCCCCTAACACCTGGCATTTAAAACTAAATTTATAAGAGAAAATGTCTTCAATGTCTTTTCTCCCTCCTGGACATACAGTTACCAGTTACGTCCTGTAAATCCTTTTCCTATTATCTCTCAAGAAAATCCTCCTCTGCCTCCCCCTCCTCTTTTGCTTATTATCTGAACCATTTCAAGGTCTCAAGACTATGGTTCTCACTTCCGGCAGTCACTGATCCCTGGAGTGAGAAAGCACATACAGTTCCATTACACATCTGTGCCTCTCTGTCCAGAAGAAATGCCAACATTTAAAGCTGTGTCTTCATGATCCCTAAGCAGTCTGACTTTCACCTCCTCAATGGTACTTCAGTCCTCTGTATCTCCTCCCTTCTTTTAGCCACTGTGCCATAATGAGAGTTCTTAGAAGTGGAGAACGATAGGTCCTTTTTTCATAACATTTTATGTGTGTGCCTGTGTGTGTGCCTGTGTGTGTGCATGTGTGTGTGTAAGTGTGTGTTTGTCCATGTTTGTGAGGTATGCGCATGTGGGTATACATGTGCACATACACATGTGTATGTCCATGTAGAGGTGAGACTTCAAGGCAAGCATTTCTCCCTCTTACTCTTTATCTTATTTTTTGAGCCAGTGTCTCTCACTGAACCCAAAGTTACAGGGATCTGAGTGCCTCCCTTCTCCAGTGATGGAATCATCGATGAATGCTGCCATGCCCCACAAAAGACGCTCCTGCCGATCTGAACTCATATCCTCACATTTGTGTGGCAGGCACTGTACTGACTGAGCTATTGTCCCAGCTGCAACATATTACTGAAGGTTTACTTGTCTAGCAAACAGCCAGAATTATCTCTATGAGTATTGTTGTTATGGCATCTTTAAATATTTGCACATCTTCAGAATTATTTAATACATGCATGTGTATGTGAGAATTTCTTTATTTCCCTAATTCTCAGCTTCCCTCTCTGCTGCTGTGTGAGGCTTTATTTGCTGTGGTGTCTCCTTTGGCCTGTTCTCCATTGTGCAGTTCACATGTTCCTCATTTCATCTGTTCCACACAAACTCCAGGAGAAGAACCACCCTTCACAGACACCAGAGAGAGGGCTCTTCTGGTGAGGCAAATAACTTGCCCTATTCACTTGATCTCGTAGCAAATCAAGTGCGTGTGTAAGTGGACCCCATGAACATTAGAAGAATATGTCAGCTGAGCGCATGAAAGCCAGTTTTATCAAAAAGTTTAATCTATTTAAAACATGCTTTGGTAAAGCTGGCTTGTATAAAGTCTGGGCTTGGAACCTCAGCTCTGAAGGGGTCTTTGAGGAGGGTTTGGAGCAAATCTTCTACCCTAAAACAGAACCACCTGAGACACAAGGAAATCTTTTCTGTTTTAAATAGAACACAGAAAGATTTTTCAAACCACCTTTCATAACCCACTGCAAAATTGGTATCTTACCAAAACACCTCCAGTGTAATGTAAATCATCCTGTAGCGTCTACTTCCTATTTTTCTTTCTTCTACAAAATTGGAGCCAGTTAGTCGCCTTTGATACTATAATAACCCCACTTTCACAGTCTTCAATGTATTTTTGCCTCAGATTATAAACTCTCCAGCTTCTTTGAGGTTGCTGTGTAGTCTTGACAATCTAATTCTCTCTGTGTTTGCACTAAACTTGCTTATAAGTTTCTCACATAACCTCATGAAGGCTACAACAGAGCAAAGTAGGGGTTGCTATTGATGACCTTTGTAAAAACAATAGCTCAGGAAAGTTAGCCATTCTGCTATGCTGTTGGAGTCACTATTTTTTTTAAATAACCAGATCTTCATGGTCATACTTACATGAGTATATAGTGACTATATTTGAACATTTTTATTATAAATTGATTATTTCATGATTTTTTTCATTATTTCTATGTATATATTTTTATATTTTTTGTAATCAAATTATGTTTGCATAAAGCCTTGTTTACTTGAAGATGGTGTTTCTATACCCAGACCTCTTTATTCAGACTTTTAACTTATGAAAAAAACCGCCTACTTTTCATATTTAAGCTTTGAATGCTCATGATTTTGTTTTGTTTGCTTGTTTTTGTTTGTTTTTTGCTTCTCCTGCGACACTCTGCCCCTGTCCACAGAAAGTCAAAATGTCTTTACAGTGTTATGATATTTTTGTTCCTATTAATCACTTCTCAGAGAAGCAATGGTGTACCTTATAAACAAAACTAATTTTAGTTGATCTCTGGGTCTATTTTACATTAGTTATAAATGGGTTAAAATGAACTTTAATTAAATAATTGATATATTATGCTAAAGAACTAAGAATGCCCAAACTACTTTTTTAAATTGTAGCAAAATATACATGAGATAAAATAAGTCATTTAACTATGTTTAATCATGTGGTTTGGTGCTTAAGAAAAGTCACATTATTGTGCAAAACCTTCATCATCATTCATCTCTAGAACTTCACTCATCTTCTCAAAGTGAGAAAACAATGTGTGATAGAAGAGAAGCCTGACATTTTCTTTCTCTTACTCTACAGTGCTTGGCCATGGCTTTGTGGCTCTTACCATCAAAACAGAGCATATGATTGCCATTGGCCCCTTTCATTACTCTTCCTAGAGGTAGCCCCTTGAGCTGGTTGGAAAGTTACTACAAATAGTTTCCTCTCCAAATCTCAGTAACAAATATATGTTCTAGGAGACAGTTCTCTTCTGTACTGAGACAAGACCAGGCAATTCTAGGACCTTTGTTGTTTCAGGTTGGTAAGACTCATGAAAAGGAAGTGGTCAGGATAGAACAAAGCCTATACTTGTCCTACCTTGTGTCTGAGAACAGTGTGTAAATTACCGACACGCATCATTTCAAATGCAGGGTTGTTAGGCAGCTATCTTCTCCAGCTGGAAATGCTTTCTCCAGGAGGGAATTGGGAGGCTCCTGTTACTATGGAAACTCATCAACAGGCCTCTCTGGAGAATTCTGCAAGGGGCAAATAATTGAGGGGTGGGGACAGGACAGTCCTAACCCATGCTCTTTGGTGATGCAGTTGTCTTTCAGTTAGTTACCCAAACTCCTGTGAGTAGCTCAGCACACATGCTTCTCTACATGACCCCAGTAACCTCATTATTCATCAAGGTCGATGTGGATGCAATCATTTCTCCTATGGATTTCCTATCTCTGGGTGCATAGGCATTTGTTCACATCTTCCCAGGAAGAATCATACAACCGATTTGCACTCTTTTTTTACTGAATGAATTTAGAAAAAGAAATAACAATGAGTGTAAGTTTAGTATTCAGAAATGCATACAACACAAGGCATAGATATTGGATGCTGGCCTTCTGAGTGACGTAACTGGTTTAGAAATACATAGTTAGGCAATGGAAACTTTACTGGTGTGTGTGTGTGTGTGTGTGCGTGTGCGTGTGCGTGTGCGTGTGTGTGTGTGTGTGTATGTGTGCAAGGAAGTGGGGTTGCTGCAGAGAAAAGAAACTTAAGGGACTCCTCAAGTTAAGAGCTGTATTCTATGGAATTTAAAACCTTAAATAAAAAATGTATATTTACATTGGGGCAAAATCCTTAAAACTGACAACTGCCCTTAAGAGATCATGATGCAAAGAAGTCAGAGAGTCCTCAGAGGAAGCAGGCAGCTTAGACAAACCAGCTACGGGAAAGGCATTCCTGGAATGAGATGTCCAGCCCAGCATCTGGACTATGGGCTGGAGAAAGGGGGAATGGGCAGGGAAGGCAGTTTGGTGTAGTCTGCTAGGTGGTACAGGGTCAGATTACAGAGAGCTCTGAAAGTCAGGACTACAGATTTGAAAATGTTGTCCATAAAACAGGATGTCAAAGGAAAAGAGAGAGCAGAGCCTTGGGAAAGACAATATCTGGAGTTCCTTTAAATGACTGTGGGAGTGGAGAATGAAGGGGCTTTCTGCATGAAGAGTGGCTATGCTGCAGTGTATACCCAAGGCAGCTTGATGGGACTGGGAGACAGGGTGGATTGAAGATGGGTGAGTAGAAAATAACCTGTTCAAACAGCAGGTGTCTTTCAAATAGTAGGTGCTTTATGGGCTCAGTGTTCCTTTAGTTTTTTCCATGAAAAGGGCATCAACTTGAATTGGTGAGTTGTTGAATGCAAGTAGCAAGGAGGAGGAAGAGCAGGGGGACCCCAGTTTCATCTGACGTCTTCTTCTTATGAGTCTCCCTCTCTGAACACCCCCTCCCTGTTTCCCAGTCCAGTTCACTCCGCCATGGTTATTACTGATTCAGGTGTGAAACATCCAAATATTTGTAATATTTTAAAAGTAAAGCCAAACTAGACCAGAGGGATAGTCTTTGCACACGCCTCCAGCGGAATGCAGAAATGGAAACTTAAGACTCGGCACTGACAACCATGATAAGCATGTTCGTGTTGACTTGAAGGCACCACACTGGTCGTCTTTGTAAAGATGTCTTTGGAAGACAATAACATTTAAATTTGTGAACTTAAGGACAGATACGACTGCCCTCCATAGCTTAGCTGTTCTTAACCCATCGCTTGAAGGTCTGAATAGAACACACTTCAAACTTCTCAGCCTCACAGGCTGTAGGCATAGATGGGAGCATTGGCTGTCCCTAAGTCCCCAGGGACTTCAGACTTACCAACTTCCCTAACCTGATGGACAACCCCCCACAACAGACACACAGACAGACAAACACACACAGAGATACACTCACACAGACACAGACACAGACACACAGACACACACACAGACACACACACACAGACAAACACACACACACACACACACACACACACACACCCTAGTGGTTCTGCTTCTCTGGAGACCCCTGACTAACACAGCAAATATTAAGTATTAATTTTCCTAGGAAAATCCTTGCCTTATGTGCACTGTTCATTTAGGGCAAAGCTTATACGGCTTCTCTGATGATCAAACTAGATTCTAGGATAAAAAGGCCTCTAAGCGTTAGTGAGTGATAAAAAGCCTCAGGGATACTGTACTTCATTTCAAACACTTTCGCTTCATGAAAGTGAATCTTTCTTACAATATCCTGTTCAACACAGGTCCAGGAACACTGGAACTGCACCAACTTGCTACTGATAAACATTCGTATTTACAGCTAACCGATATTATTTAGTACCCGTTGCATTTTTCAGGAAGAAAGGAGCTTTACCTTGCTGTATAAATGTCATTCTTAAATCTTCCAAACTCTGTCTCTGTTCTTCGTGCTCTTCACACACGCGCCTTTCTTATCTGCTCTCTCTTGCACTGTTTGTGTGTTCCTCAGTGTTAAGTCAGGACCAGGATAATTGAATTTCACTTGAAGTTCAGAGACAAAGTGATTAAATTTGAACCTAAATCTTTCTGAAATCGGCACCTCTCTTGTTTTTCAGAGAGGAGAAATTTTACTTGCATTTTAGTAGAGATATAATTATCTTGTTCAAGATACTAGATCTTTTGAGAAACAATACAATATTATCTTGGGGAAAGAGAGGGTAATCAGAAATTCAAAGCAGGTTTTTCTTACAATTATTTTATGTATTCAGGAAGTAATTGAACTTTCCTTATGTGCAGACATTTGCCATAACCAAATGATAGGCCTTCTAAGGAAGTGGTTCTCTACCTCCCTCAGCATAAAAGCAAAGTGAGAGAAAAGTCTAATGCTTCTATGAAGCAAGATGGGAGAAGACAAAGCGGTATGGGTGGCAAAGGCTGCTACAATCAGGGCTGGCCCTGGGATTCTGTTGACAGAGTGCTTGTCTAGCATGCATGAAGTCCTACACTCAATCCCCAGCATCACATACACTGGGCATGGAGGAGCCTATCTGCCATCCAGCATTGGGAGTTCAAGGCAGAAGTACCAGAGTCTGCCTGTCATCCTCTGCTACCTGAGGCCTGCAGTCCAAACAAACAGGGCTACAGTCACCCAGCAATAATAGCTGCAGTTTATTTCCTCCTGAACTGACAGAGGTGACCTTAGGACTCTCCAGATGTGGGGCCACCTTCCCATGAGTCATACACAGCACTTGGAAAGGGTGATCGCAAGCCAGGACTGGGCATGGTGGATATATGTACCCAGATTTTCAAATCCAGTTTTTGCAACAGCAATTCAATTCACCTCCTAAACTGAAAAGCCATTCTATTTCCTATATGCTTCAACTTTAATTTGACTGCTCCCTCATCCTCCACCCCAAGTTGATGAGGGGATCTGAATGCAGAACTCAGAGTCACATTCCAACAGAGGCTGAGACTCAGTGCCAGAGTGACAGCCATCCCCATTCTCAGTAAGAACAAGGAGCAAGTGCTAATTAAAATTATAAGCTAGAGAGAGCAGGCATTGAGAAGAAGAAGCCGACCCTAGCCAATAATTCCAGAGATAAATCATACTTGATTTGCTAACATACAGATGTGTCCAGGAACTATGATGTACAAATGTCTTGAATACAGTTCCAATCAACCTGCAGAACAGTAATCAGGGTGGCATATAATGAGAACAGGCTCGTGATGATGAACAACAGGCAACATTGGGTCACCTTGAAACAGAGCAGGACACAGAAGCCCAAACCATGACTGATCTAAACAGGCAGCTTCTTCTTCTGAAATTCTCTCTCTCAGGTTTTGGATTTTCCAGAAAAACAAAACAACCAATGATGTTCAGAGTTTCCTAGTTAGTTGAACTGTCAACTTGACACAGTTTATAGTTACCTGAGAGGGGAGACTCGGTTAAGGGGTTGTGCAGGTCAGATTGACCTGGGCGTGTCTTTGGGCGATTGTCTTGATTGTTTATTGATGTAGGAGGGTGCAGCTCATTGTGGGTGGCTCCATTACCTGGGTATGTACAAGAAAGACAGCTACTCATGAACCTGCAAGCAAGCCAGCATGCAGTGCCCCTCCACACTTTGTGCTTCAAGTTCCTGCTCCGACTTCCCTCAGTGAGGGACTGTGACCCATAATGTAAGCCAGGGAAATCCTTCCCTCCCCTAAGTTGTTTACAGAGTATGTTGTCATAGTAACAGAATGAAGCATGGGGTATCCTGGCCAAGTTTCACAGAACCTCCTGCTCATCCTGTCCTCCGTGCCCTTTAGTCTCTTGAAGGGCTTCTGACCCTCGTGCCTATTCAGACAGTTCATTTCCAAACTGCCAGTTTGCAACTGGCAGTCAGAGATAGAAAACTACAGGCATGTAACTGTAAGAATCTGAACTGGTTACATTCTCTCATCATCCACAGGCCTTCAGCACTTCGTGGGGTCAACAGCAGCAGCAGCATGGTGGGTCATCACAGGAGAATAACAAGGGTAGGATAAAGCAAAGTTTCAAACCTGGACACCTTGTCACTGCATCATCAGTGCACTCGCCTTTATGAAAAGAATGAATTTGTTACACTCAAGAGACTGATGTATTCCACAAGGAAGCAAGGACACAGGAAGATAGCTACATTTAGTCGGACTACTCCATCATGTCTCCAGGATTCACAGCTGTACCTGGATAAGCCCTCTCTCCTCTCAATCTTTGCATTATTTCTGATCCTTCTGTATGCACTCTCGTTCCTGAACCAGACTCTTTTTACTTGGTGCATCCTCTGTTGGCAAGGATGTCTCTTCAAAGTCTTAGACCAATATCTCTTTTTCACTATTTGCCTCTCTGTTGTATATGTCAGTTCATTGAAAGAAATACAAGTGAAGTTCTGAGAATAGGGGACCTACTAGCAAGGGTATACCCTACACATGGATACCAGTGGTTTTTATAGCATCTTTTAGTGCCTGCAATGAACTTCTGCATGTCTAGCATGTTCATTAGCATTCCAGGGAATCTGCTCTGTTCCTTAGTGTGCTCTTGGAAGCTATAGCTCTTCCCTGAACATAACAAATACTTAATTAATTTATTAAGTATTACAGTTCATGTCTACACATTAATTAAACATCACATCACACTGTCTTTTAGGCTTTCAAATAAGATAACACTGGACCAGACTCCCAGCACCATCATTCTCCAGCTCTCTGGCTGAACTGAGTAATTAACTTGTTGAAATTTTAGGCTGACCACTTTAAAATAGCACAGGAAGAAAGGAATCCAAGGCTAGGTAAGTAATATACATTAATATCATCAGTGGAGCTTTATACGGGAAAGAAAAGGCAGGAACCACAGTTGCACACTCTTGCATGAGTGAATTTCATGAACGGAATGTTGATCAACCACATACAAGGTATTGTGTTGCATTCCACTACATTCATTGTAGGCAAGAATGAACTACAGTGCTAGAAGTCAGGTACTGCTGTATTTGGAGTTGCAATTGATAAGACACAGGAGGTTTGTGGTTCTGCATCTGTTTCTTGATGTAGGAACTACATTTATTATGTTCATCTTGAGAAAAATCAAGAAGTATTAACTATGGTGCTTCATTTTATCAACTTGATTGGATTGTACTCAAAGCACATCTCTGGATATGTCTGTGGGGGGTGCTCCCAGAGAGAACTGTCTTGATTGTGGGCAGCTCCACCATATAGTCTGAGGGTCCTTGATGGTATGAAGGGACAAAGAAGTGGCCAGCTTGTGCAGACATTTATTGTGTCTTCCTGTCAGCCGCTGTGATGGGAATTGGTAGGGCCTGCCATACTCTTCCTGCTAGGATGTTCTGAAACCCTCCTGGACCATGATCTGAAAGAAAACTCTCTTCCCTGAAATAATTTTCTTAAGAATTTCATCAGAGTGCTGGGGAAGTAAAATGTTCACTGCCTTTTTAATTGAAATCTGTCATCAATAATAAACAATGAAGGGTATTCATTGTTAGTATTAAATAAAGTAATGCCAATAAGGCACCAAGCTTGCCTCCATCTTTTCTCCGTGTGGGTCTGATCCCTCTGTCTGCTACTTTCATTCCTGGCCCAGACTCTCTTCACCAGCTGTGTCCTTTGTTTGGAATGATGTCTCTCCAGAGTCTTGGACCACAGTAGCTGGCGTGAGAGAACTTGTTCAGCACTAATATTACTTCTCTTTTTTGTTGTTATTGTTGTAACCTGGGTGTGATGCAGCAGCTCCTGTCTCTACAATTTGAAAGCACTAGAGCACCCTTTCGGATTGACTCAACCTGTCTCCCAGACTTTTGTTCCACTATGGCTTTCCCCTGTAGATCACCCAGTGTCTCATCCTATTTGTCTGCTTTTCCTGTACTCTTCCATCTACTTGAAACATCCCTCTGCTCTGGTGTCATTCAGCCAACTCCTTCACGGCTTCCAAAACCCAGATCCAACACTATCTCCTCAATAACCCTTTCTCAGGACTCCATCAGTCAACCACTCTCTCTTCTTTTCTCATAATAGGTGAGGCTTTGTGTTATTGGGTTGTAAATATCTTTTAAAATCAGGTGCTTCTTCACAACACTGGAGAGATGAAGGCAGGAGGGTCAAGAGTTCAAGCTTAGCCTAGGCTGCATAAGGAGACCCTGTCTAAACAAGCAAACAAACAACAAAAAACAAACAAACAAACACTTTTGTTTCTGTTTCTGGACATGCCAATTCCCTGGTAATAAAGTTCTTAGACTTTCTGTTGACTCATGTTTTCAACTTCTCCAAGTTATTCCACCTCATTAAGCCTATTTTTCACTAATAAAATACAAATCATATCTGTTACAGGCTTGGTATGAGAATTAGAATTTTAAAAACAAGTGAGACAATGCTCTCCATAAAGAGTTTGGCCAAAAGTCGGTGATAAATGAATCTTCATTTCCATAGCTAGGGCAGGGTAGAGGCTTCCTTTACTCTGTGCTCCACCCTAATAGTATCCATTCAGCTAAGGCTAACTACTGAGAGAAATGACATAAGATCTGCATCCAGGGACCTGTCTGCTGCTTTGCAGGAAAGAATGAGAAGGTGAAAGAAAAGAAGATGTGGATGGAGATGAAAAGCTGCGCATGTATTGTGTAAATTAGCTAAATTAATCTTTCAGGAGTCCCAGAGGCTTACTCTCCTTTTCTTTCCATAATACAGATTGCTGCACAGAGCTGAGGACCCCATTGGGCCACATGAAGAAAGGCATTTCTCACAGATCAGAGCCTGCTGGCTCCAGGACCACTGCTCATAGGATGCTCCTGAAAACATTTCCTGGCCACATGGCTGGAGGAAGATAATACCAATCCAACTGAAGTCTTGATGGCTGATTATTTTTCTCAAACTTAAAGTCATGAGGTATTTATGCTGCTTACAATATCTTCCTAATGAAAGAGGCTGCTATCGATCGACTGCCTGTCTGGTGGCGGATGGTGCTGAGGCTCTTTACATATATTACTGCTAATCCTTGGGCCAACCCTGGGCAAGGTAGGCTGATTCCAATTTTCCGGAGGAGGAAACAATTTAGGAGAGGTTAAGTAAGAGAGAGGAGGCTTAAGCCCATGTCTGTGAGAATCCGAAGCTGCACAGATCCTACTACCTCTGCTTCATTAGATGATTGACATGAATATCTCAGCATACAAATGAACACTAAAATCTAGTAAATATATAAGAAATGGATAACTGTTCAAAGGTTTGCTGTTTTGTCTTTACGTATGTTAAAACATGTGATAAATGTTACGTGCTATAATTATTGATTTAGATAATCAACTATGAGGGTATGGTTTACATGGTTAAATTAACTCCTTCAGCAAAAGCCCTGGCATTGGGTAGGTAGCCAAAAAGTCCATTTCTTCAGGATCAAATGTTTGCATGTAGGTTTGTTTTAGAGGCCCAAACAGGTGGCAAATGCCCCAAGAAAAGCAACATGTGGCACATCCATTTCCTCTTTGGAGTGAGTCAAAATTGTGGAGAAATTTGAGTGGAGACCAATGTATGAGGTGGCCCCAATGTCACTAGTCCATTGTGTTTGTTGTTAGAATCTCAATGTTTTACTAAATTTTACATGAACTGATTAAAATAATTAAAATAAATGCTCCATGAATTATAGTAAAATAAGTCACTCAGGTGACCCTTCTAAAAGGACCTGTAGGGACAAGATGGTAAATTTCAAAAGTTGCGCCAGATATGGGAAAGATGACTGGAAGGTGTAAGAATCATGAAAATGTCACTTTGTATGCCACCAGAGGACACTGCATCTGGGGAGCATCCCAGCTGGGGCAAACTATTTCCCATCATTCTTTGTACTCTGGAATTTTCCCAGAGTCTACAGAGCTTCTAAACTTTAAGGTGCTCTCTCCTCTCATGGTACTTGAATTGCTTCAGGGTAAAAAGGCAGTTGCAACAGAAGGTTAAAAAGGAGGGAGAGAGAAGATGAATCTGTTTTTTTAAGAGTAGAAGTAAGAGAAATTTAATATAAGCCATTTTATATATCAAAAGAAATAACAAAAATATGAGGTTGGTTTTTTTTTTTTTTTACATGTGTTTAATGTAGTCCAGGCTGCCCTTGAATATCATTTCCTTGTCTTAGCCTCCTGCGTACTGGGATTACAGAAATGAGCTGCTTGGCTAATGTATAAGATTTTTGAAAAAAAGAAAAACAAGATTATGAAGCCCAAAGAACACAGAGGCAGAAAAGAACAAAGGCAGGAAAAATACTTACACACGAATAAGAAAGGCTAAATCATAAAATGAAAAGATGATACCTAAAAAGCACAGTATTAACTAAAATGGTCATAAAAGTAAAGTAATAAAAAAAATCAGGAGACAAGAAAAAAAACCCAAAAATTTGGGAAGGTCTAGATGGGAAGAAAGGGCGGGAGGGAGGCAGCGGGAACAGGGACAGAGGTTAAAGGCATTCACTGGCCATCCAGCAGCCAGGAGGACTGGCCAGAACCTGCTGCCTTCTTGGACTGGAGCCCAGGAAGTAAATACTCTGCTCCCGCTGGACCTTTTCTTCACTTCGGAAGAAGCCGAGACCAACCTTTTAAGGTGAATGAGACCTGGTTGCAGACTGGCCCCGGCAGAGCTCTTGGGGGTGGGCGTTCAGTAGGGTCATCCTGTTGCCAACGCAGAAGTGAACAGAGCTTAAGTAAGCACAAATCTAAGTTCCGATTCCTGCCCACGGGGGCACCACCCTCAAGACTTCAGAGCAACAGCGGGAATTACTGCAAGGAACCGGAAGGGCCAGGGGCTCTAGTGTAACCCGGTGACAGCCGCTGGCCTACTGCCCAGCATGTGGGAGGGCAGTAATCAGGGGCTAGGAAGTGTCACAAAGGGCCCTGCAAACCATCTTATTTCAGTGAAAATTTCAGCTGTTTGGGGCAAAATTTTATGTCTCTGTTCAGACAATGAAAAGACAAGGAGATAACAATATATGAAAACCCAAAATGCTGAAACACACTTGAAAAATTTAAATAACATGTTAAGAGAGTAGAGGAAACTGAGGCACTGTGATTTTTTTAATACAGCTTTTGCTGTCGGTTTGTTTGTTTTTTTGCTTATTTTTTCCACTTAGTTGTATGGGAAATAAAAATAAAATCTTAAATATTTCAGTTTTTTGTTTGTTTTTGGTGTGTGTGTGAATGTTGGCTCCACTTCAAATTGATTAAACAGTATTATTTTATTAGTTAGGTAAGGACCAAAAATTGGATGCTGAGAATCAATTTTGATATTTTTCTTCCGTTACAGCTTCTTCTTGGTGAACTTTCTGATTAAGTTATAGTTAAAGGGATAAACCAGGAACCAAGATGGTCAGTATCACATTGGACTTCTACCTGGCTAATGGATGTGCTTCTGGGAAGCGGGTTTTTTTGTTTGTTTCTTTTTTTAGCTGAGTAGATTATCTTTACCAGGAGTTTGTACCTCAGAATCTATCTCCACTTCATTTTCTTTTCCATCTCTATGGATAAATTCTAAAGCAACAGAAACACCCCTCTCTGACTGAAAGCGGAGGTCACATCAATGCGATGCTGGGGTCGGGTAGGGCATCTTCTTAGAACTCCAAGCAAATTCCTGTCGGTCAAATGCTCAGACTCAGTCAGAGAACTTCTGTCATGGCCACTGCCACTTGCCAGCTGGGAGGCCTTGAGAATGTTATTTTTCTTTTTTGTGAAAGTGGGAAGTAAAAATTCTCCTCAGAGGAGCGTGGGGAGGAGTGAGTGAAAAAAGCACAGGGTTTAGGACGGAGCTCGCCCGCTCTCTCAGTAACTATTAAAAGGTAGATATGGCAAATGTATTCCTGCTTCAATGTGCAAACAGTGAATGCGACAAAATGATTCAGTCTGTCTTTCAAAAATTAGACAGCCATTCTTTTCTCTCTCACACTCATTACAGGTTAAAATGACTTAGTGTCACCCAGCCCTATGTTTGGGTGTAAAAGCCATCTATTTATTATGATTGATACTTCATCAGAAAACCACCAATGACACTTTATTCTGATCAATACCCTCTGACACCTGTCATTATTGCTCCTGTTTCTTCTATGAGGTCATTGTCAGCCCTTTCACGAGAGCAGCAAAAAGTCAGTCTTTTTTTGCCTAATAAAGTCAAACGAGAAAGCCATGCGGCTGGGAATGCTAAAATGCTCTTTTCAGAAGCCGAGTTCTGACTCATGATTTAAAAATGCTTGTGGAAAACTGCATAGATTGATCATTCATCATTGGTCTCTTAGGCTCACAGTTCTGGCTTGCTTAAGGATAACTATGCCTTTTAAATATTTCCACAAGATCTTTGTCCTTCAGCTTCAATGGTGCATGTGTGTGCATGCATGTTTGTGTGTGTGTGTGTGTGTGTGTGTGTGTGTGTTTGCTACAGCAAATGAAGATTATGGTAAGCTTACCTGCACCGCATTCCCTACTTATTAGTTCTGACTTCAAACACTCACTCACCAGTAACACTAAACTGGTATACATAATGACATTTCACAACCTATTCAGAAAATCCTCACCTAGAAACAACAGGCTTTTAAAATCAAATCCGCCTGTCAAGACTTCTGAGAAACAGCACGCATGCCATCAGGACAGGGAGGAGGATGCTAGAGAAGCCTTATTTCGAGATGGGAGGAGAATTATTGGAAAATACTCACAGCATATTTAATTGGCCTAGCTAGTTACTTGTGAACTTCGAAGTTATTGCTAATGTTTGTTTTTGTTTTTGACAGGGAGATGCCCCTCTGGACTTTCAAGCTCAGGTCTGTGACTACAGTACCTTTAGCCTTTGCAAGGAGGCACAAGTAATGTGTGCAAAGCAATGTTGCTTAAGGATGCTCAGCCTTCACATTCACACTTACCACTTGGTGGTGGTCTGAGCTAACCTTGTCTATGATCCTTAGGAGATTCAATTATGGCCCAACAGAAAATTCCCACTCAAAAAAACAGTGAAGAACGTCGTGGCATATCTCAGCCTATTCCCAGCTACCTAACCTTTAGTGCTCAAGCTCTTTAAGGTCCCAAACCAAGGAGCAGGAAGCACATGGTAGACAGTCTCACCAAAAACATCTTAATTTTATTTTACTGGCTGGGAAGCAATTCTCACTTTTTTTGAACTTGCCAGTAACTTTTCCTACTGAGGTTTGAAGGAAAGTTATTTGAAGGAAAGGGGATGATCTGGAACTGTTTCCTTTGTGAAATGCGGTGGGAAGCATCATCCTTGGAGAAAACTTCAGGGTCATGAAGAAAAGCTGGCTTCAGTTCAGAAATCCAAATGGGATGCATCCTTTCATGGTTTTGTTTTGTTATTGTTGGTCTTGTTTTTTTTTTAACTTAAGAGTCTAATGAATAAAAATTTTAGAGTTCAAATATTTGGACCCATCCCACTCCATGAAACAGAGTAAAGTTCAGTTTTAAGCCTGAGTTTCAAGCTTGAATTGAGGAAAATATACATCATGCACTGCCCTACTCATCTGAATCCACCCACAGGAGAAGGGCATGTGAGGTTTTCTTTTGAGAACAAGTAAGGGATTTGTCCATTTCTTGTCTTTTGGGGGAGATCGCAATGATGATTTTTTGCCAAACAATCCCTGTTTTTACTGGCTACCATACTACCTCCAATGAATGTAGATGAGTTGGAACTGGCATTGCATTTAACTAACTTGTATCAGCTTCCACATAACTGACTATAAAAGTATACAAAATGAACATGAACACAGAGATGTATAAATTACTTTAGCAAAGAGAACAGGAGACTTGACTTTCTTTATTATTTTTAAAGAAAGGGTGACTCTAGATGAACTTTTATCAAGCATATGTAAGATAAATGGACAACAGAATTCTTATTGCCAGAAAAAGAGGGGAGTTGTCCCAGGTAGAGGAATGGCAAAGCAACTTTATAAGCTCCTCAAGATAAAGAACCAGGCATGTAAGAACTGTGGATCTAGGAGTAGTTTCAGCAGACTCAAAGCAAGTAGACAAATAACAAATCCATCAGAAGTTAAGAGATAAATCAAATTTAAAAAGTCACGGACTAAAGCCATGTCTCAGTGGGTAAAATGACTGATGCACAAGTGTGAGGACCCAAATTCGGATGCCAGCATGTGCCTATAACCACAGTGCTGGACACAGAGACAGGAAGATCCTGTTAACTCTGGCTAGCCAGGCTCTCCAAAGTGGTGGTGTGCTCCAGGTTCAGGGAATCTCAAAAACAGGGTGAAGAAATTGAGAAAGATGCCTTGAAGTTAACTTCTGATAGACACTTGTGCCCAAATAGACAAGTTCACCCATACCCCTATAACACACACACACACACACACACACACACACACACACACACACTCACAAAGATTGCTAATAGACTCATAATTTTAACTTTAAAAATTAATTTGTGCTGGGAGGTATCCCATATTGGATTAAAAGCAACATATACACATTCCTTTTAGTTTATTTTAAAAACAATTGTTATTTTGGCAGCAAAGATGAATGAATTTCTAAATTGTATTGCTTAAGTGAAAAAATGATTTTTGTGAAGAGATCACTAACCATTTAGAGCCCAAGTACTTGTCCCCATCATTTCAGAGCTCTGAGAACTGACGGGAGAGAAAGAAATGGAACTAACTGAACAGCCAACACAGCCTTTTCTTTTTTACAGTTTGAAAAATTCATGGCTAAAGCAGGCTGATGCTGTCTAACGTATACAAAGAAGTATGTACCTTACAATACCTCAGAGGTTAAGACTGAAAAAACACCCGGCAACAATGCTGAAATGACAATTCCTGCTTATGTGACCTCTTCTCCCAGAAGAGTTTGACAAACTCTGGGCCTTTAGCCTATTAATTATAGGAACTCTTTCTCAGAAGACTGTGAAACCTGGACGCTGAGCTTTGTAAGGAGTCAGTTTCCACTTGGTTACTGATAAATGTCTGCATGGCTCCTCTTCAAATATTATTTAGGATTTACTCTGCCCTCCAGGAGATATGTGAACACAAACTTTAAATTATTTCTCCTGAAGCTGGAGAGATGGCACAGAAGTTAAGATGTTCTTACAGAGGACACGGGTTCAGTTCCCAGCACCTACATCTGCCTATAACATAGAAGATCTGAGATTCTTCTATGGCCTCTGAGGGCATTAGGCATGCATGTAGTACAGACACACATGCACACAAAACACGCACATAAAATAAAAATAAACAAATCTAATAAATATTTTAAAGTAAAATTATTACCCTTTTAAGATTCCAGTCACATCTAATTGTGTCCAATATTGTCTGACTGAGAAGCATGTGAGGTAGAGTTTAGTGGATGACTACTGCACAAACCAGAAAGATCTATCTGTAGAGAAGTTTGCACTCAGAGTAAGAACTTTCCTTCATCAGAGCAGCCTATTCTGCATGGTCTGTAAACTGGGAATGTGTGTTTCGGGGCCTCTCCTTTACTGAGAAATCTACTGAAGGAAAAAAAATCAGGTGTATTTTCTGCCCAAATTTAATGGTAGAATTATAATTCATTTATTTCATAGAATTTTAGTTCCCACTGCAACTCATTTTGCAGATTTTGTGTCATGATGAGAGATAATTATAATATGAATCTATTCTTTTCACTGCAAAAGATAGGCAGGCAACCTTGCCGTATCCTTTCACGTCACCGTGGATTACAGCCTGAGATTTCCTGAGGGGAAGGTGGGATGGTACTGGAAAGGACCGCTTTGGTCGCATCTACTGCTTAACATACATAAAAGTGCACATTGCTACTTGAAAAAATTCACATTTATTTACTGTCAAACCGTGTTAAATTTTACACTGGATATTAGTGATGGGCTCATTATTAACAGGTTTACACAAAGGGCTTGAAAGAAGAGCAGAGCTTGGCTGAAACAATTTACATGTCATTAGAACTTTACCATAAAATAAATTAATTACTAAATATAGGCAGAAGGAATATGGAAGAGTAATATTTCTGTTTTATTTTATTTTTTATTTTTTAAAAAAGAATAGGCACCTTTTGTTCACTAGAAAGCTTGTGAGAAGTGCCCAGTGCCCCCGTTGCCCTCTGTTCAAGAATAAACAGAGGGATGACCCAAGACCTCCAGATTTCCCCACATTTGTGCAAGGCATGGCAGGACTGACTTCAAAGAGTTTTCTCCCCATAACACACACTCTTTTGGCAATAAGAAATTTCAATGTAAGAAAAGGACTAACCGGTCAGAGCGGAACACTGTCTACGGTGGAGAAGAAGCAAAACGGGGCAGAACTTACCATGATGGGAGTAGGAAAACATATTTCCTAGCGTGTGCAACCAAGAGCTCGTCACAATATTTTCTCCAAACTCTTTGAAAATTATTTTAATGACAATTATATCTTAGTTGGACACAAATGTATTTATTTTACCCTAGCAATAGAACAAAATATAATTTCTTTAGCCATTTCTTTTTTCATGAGAATAGTTCATTGTACAGTTGAGGAAACATGAAATAAGGCCTGTGGCTTGATTGCTACTGGTTAAACATGTTTTCAATTGTTGCCTTAATGTAAAAGGTTTGCAGGAAGTGCAAACGGGTGCAGAATCTCTCTCCTGCTTTTCCAAGTCTTGTCAGGAAAAGTAAGATACAGTCAATTTGTCCCACAGGATCTTAAAGCCTACGTCTTGTATATAATACAATGCAGGCCTACAAAAACGGTGCTGGCCCTATTTACAGACTTAGTTCACCAACTGCCGCAAGTGACATGGCCGGAAGGGTCTCTGGTTGGTTTCACAATCTCTCTACACAGCAGCAGAAACGTAAAATACCTGGTTGGCATCTCTTTTTCTTTGTAACAAATAATTCAATTTAGTATACTCTGTGTATATACAAAGTTTTCTTATGGTTTATAAAAATTCACAGAACTACGAGGTTCAGTCTATTTTGTTTTCCTACAGTGGAGAACCACGGGTCATCAGAGCCGACTTTTCAGACAGAGTTGGAAGGAGCTGCAGGGCCCGCTGGCGGAGTCTTTATCAATTAATACTTGCGTGTGGCCCTAGGCATGGCTGGACTATTAAAGACTCGTTACCAGCTGCATCTGTCCTTCCCTGACATCCCCCTCCGGGATGCACCCTTCTTTGTTAATGGGGATGATGTAACCATCACTATTGCCTCTGCTGATCTGGTAGCACATCTGGAGCTGGCGGCCAGCTCCAAGATTTGGCATGCTTTTATAGTAAATGTCCTCGTTCTCACTCCTCCTGGAGGGAGACAGGTCCTCTGCCATGTCGGGGCTGCTATCCGGGTAGGGAGAGTCTCTTAGGTTGGGCATGCTCGTGTACAGAGAGTCTCTGTTGGGGGACTGGAGGTGGTCGTCGGCCTCGGCCGTCAGCTGGGAGACATAGCTGTCGGTTGCCTCTGGCTTCACTTTTTTCTGGGGTTGGTACAGAAGCGAGTGAGTCCGCTGAGGGATGAGCGGTGCCTCCAGTTCTTTGTGGCGGAACTCCAGCGCTGGGTTGTCACCATGCATCAGAGATGAGGCGTCAGCCACAATCGCGTCATCTTCGCTGCTGCTGCCACCGATCACGGGTTTCACGGGGAGCTTGAGCTCCAGGTTGTGGGCTTTGCTGCCCCCCCCGGAGGTTGTTATGCACTAACTCTGAAATGATCATTTTCTCAAACGCCGTGTCATTCAGACTTAGTCCACAGTCCACGACCTGCACCCCGTCGTGGTAGTCTCCCTTGCGCAGTGAGTAGCTGTTGTTGAAGTTACCATTTAGCGGTAGAGTATCCATGGCACTTGTGTCCCTGGCATTGTTCAGTGAATGTCCTGCAACAGAAAAGCGTGCGGTTACCATTCCTGCCTCTGGGCCTTCCTAAAGAAACTGCACTTGTCATATACAAAATGTTTTAATGTCGTTCAGGACAAAGTTGAATTTGAAACCTGACACTTGAAAAGTGCCCGGCCTTCCTGCATTCCCAACGGTAAACAGTTGCGACCCTTAGATGACAGGAAGAAGTGTCAAAACGAATAACACTGTTTTCCAGGGAGGGAAAATGGCATCCGGAATATCACTTGATCAATTTGGGGGACACAGCAGTTCATCAATCAGGTTTTGGCCCAATTTTGACACGTTTACAAACCAGACTTCACTCCATGCCCTTGCATAGTTAATGCAAAGCAATTCATTAGTGACGTTTACATTTTAAAGTACAAGACCATGGTTCATAAAAGAAAATCAACAGAATTTGTCCTAAACAACACTAAATTAAAAGGAATAAGTCACATACAGAAACCAAAAAGGCAATGTACAACAAAAGCCCACATAACTGGCAAGCAACTTTTAAACAACGGTCTAACATTTCCTTTTTCTGGAGATGAAATTAAATGAAACAAAACAAAACAACAACAACAAAAAGGAATGAAAAAAATGGACAGATACAAAGAATTCATGGTGAACAGAGTCAGGCATCTTTCACACCGACAGGACCAGGGTCCACAAGCACCATCCAACACCACGACAGACAGCAGGTGGAATGACTCACTTTGGACAACTCACATTATGTCTGTCTGCTCAGGCTATCTGGCCTAAGAGTAGCTGATATATAAAAGAAAGTAAAATGATTTATTGTAACATGATGAAGAATTTCTAAGCTTCTCAGCAACTTAGTCAGAGCAAGGGTTCAACAAATTAGATTCCCAGCAAAGCAGCCTCGACTTTTCATTGAGTACTTCTTGTTATTTTGAGTTGTGTTTGCCACTTAATATGTCTAATAACAATGGCCTTAGGCTTCGGAAGGTCAAAGTTGGCCTGCAGCCCTGCAGACTGCATCAGTCACAGTGACAGTACCAAATGAACCAGCAGAGACTACTGTACGAGACTGGCCCAAAGACACCATGGGTATGGAGGTCAAATGCAGAAATGTTAGCGATTTCCTAAGTATGGGTCACAGAAATTAAACCAAGAATAGATATTAACTATGGAATGGGAGAAGGTGTCAATCTTAGCTAATAGATATTTTTTTTAATTCCTAAAAGAATGAGAGATTGGATAAATCTGCTTGTGATATGAAGAGAGATTCAAGAGGAAAGAAAACAATGGGAACATGCTGTACTTGAATCAGAATTATATTTCCAACAGACACATAAACATGTAAACTAAGACATCACAGTGATTGTCAGGCAAATGGGAAAAAGTCAGAGAAAATTAAATGGTCTACACGATGGGAAATTAGGTTCTTCAACCTCAAAATCCTAAACGGGGTGTGGAGGGGAATAATCACCAGTCTACAGAGAGGTCTGAAAAGAAAATTAAAAAAAAATCAACAAAAGAATGGCATGATGTTACTGAAATGAAACTGGCCACTGTGAGGCTGCTGCATCGTATGCAAGGCTTGGAGAAGGTCAGGAAAACTTTCATTTTTGGAAAAAGAGGAGAAATGCTCTCTTTATTGTGCTCACTCCACTCTTAAAGCTGCAGATATCTTAGAAAACTCATTGTTCTTCCAAGAGAAAAGTCTCTGCACGGTACAGACTTCACGACCAACAACTGACAGCCGATGGAGGAGTCAGCATTAGCCCATGCGAGAACACTGAGAGGAGGGCTTGTGTCTGTTACTCATTCTTTTACAAGAACGAAATCATTTCTTCATTACAAAAACTGTCAATTCATTTGTATCACACTCCGTGTGCTGAGAAAGTGAAGTTGTGATTGTTATCTATAAGGCTTTTTTGTTTCCTTGATTAGGGTCCCTCAAATAAGTGCGTTATGTGCCACTCTGGCTTTCGATTATTGTTAGAAAACACTGGGCACTTTTAAGTTGTCACATGGCGAAGACACTAGCGTCTGTTTCCTCTGCAATGAGATTCAATCTTCTCACTTTCTTTCCTTTTTATCATTGCTTCCTAAGTATAAAATAATATATGCTGGGTATAATTCAAAAGGTGTTTTCTATGATATACTGCAGATTTAAGACCTCTCTGGTTTTGAAGAGGCATCTTTTTCTGCCCATGTTCAGGTAATTCACTTGAAGACTTTTTGCATAGCCTGTAGCAAGATTACTGTGGGAATGCAGAAATGATAAGTCAATTATTAAGCATTTTGGCTGACAGTACTTCAGGCTTTCGAGAGCAAATTATTTCAGCATTGCACAGACTTCAGTGTGGACAGCATTTGCTACAGACCTCTAGGACTAATGAAAGCCAGTGTACAGAGATGCACTGTTGGAATTTGGTAACATTTTAGTTGCAAATTGTGAACCACTTGCCCGCTGAGTCTACTTCATGACTGCTAGGTATGTTTTAATTGTGCCCGTTAAAAATCATGCTGAAAAAATTTACATTTGATAGGCAAAGTTAAGTTTGACTCCCATACTTGTCTCTCTGTAGGTTGCTAGAGGAGAGCATAAGGAAAGTAAGAGAACAAGAGAATGAAAAGAGAAGCTGCAGTTACGTTAAAAAGGAATCGCAAGAGGAACAAAAACAACAGACAAACTGGAACAAAATTCTCTGTTTAATTTAATTGAAATTGTTATTCACAAGTATTATATGCTAGTTTTAACCATATGTTAAAATTTACCAAAAGCTTAAAAAATACTATCGAATATGTTTTTAATAAGCTAGTAAATATAGTCAACAGACCAGGTCAGTGAAAACCTCCCCCTCCCTCAATTAAAAGCCATGGGCACAGACTGACTTAATCACCCCTGTATCCCCAAAGTTCCTTACAAAAAAAGGAAAACTACATAAAGCTGCACTATACTATAGCTTGATTCTATTAATAATGCGGGATGTAGTTCTCTACACCTGGACATCCAAATTATCTTTAGCTAGTTCATTCCAGAAGCAAAATTTGTCACCAAGGTTTAGAGTCAACTGAACAATATATTATATAGATAGGATACCTCTAAATGATATAAATCTTGAAGATGGGCTCTCGGACCATGTGATGTCAGTCCTGTAATAATATATTAAGATTTATGCCACCTGTGTCAAAAACATGGATAATTACTGCAAATCTATCACGAGTGAACTCTTACTATAATATAGTGCAGTTTTAGAAGCCTGGCATGGGCAATACCTTACTTTTTAATTTGAGAAACTAAAGATGTAAGAATAATAAATATATAGCAACGAGTTATTTTAGAAATAGGATCAGAGCTCTGTTTAGCAGCAAAGAAAGATAGTTTTATTTGTAAGTATAAGCACACCTGGTGAGTTAAACACAGGAGCTGAAGGGGCATTACATACAACTGTTTCAGCGAGCAATGTGTTATAGGGGTTGTTAGTGCCGTGGGGTCGAAGAAGAGGGTTTGTTAGTAGGTAATTGCCAGTCATTCCTAAAGCAAAGAAACAGAAAAAGAGTCCATCAGTGTGCTTATTTCAGTGTTACAGTTGCAGTGTTTTAGTGAATTCATCAGGGCAGTGGGCAGGCTGGCAACGGAAAGTCTGCTAGAATGTTCCTGACTCTATTTGAACTACTGATTTGAAGGAGAAAGGGGAGGGGGAAGTTCAATTCCAGGAATTCGCAGGTGCTTTCTAAGTCCCCCAAGTAAACACCTGCTGAGAATGACATTTACTAATTTATACAAAATCACTGTTAAACAAAAATGGCAATTAAATGCATGGAGATCAACATTATGCTTCAGGATGCTACTGCTTAATATTAAAACCCTAACCACCAAGGCCCAGCAGAGGGACTCTCAAACTTTCAGACTTACAGGTGTGGGACCGTCCCTCATGAAAACATCTGTGTTGATACTGACTTCCACACAAGCAGGGGGGAAAGCTGCTTCCACAGACATGTAAGAAGAATGACAAACTGCAAAGCTGCACTTATTAAAGGCACAGGCATACATGCTGGGGGGCGAGGGGGGGGACAATGATTAGACCAGGACGAGAGCGTTGGTTCTGCAATCTCATTTGCCAGGTTTCAGAAGTGAGTCTGTGAGTAACTTTCCTATGTGACAACCATGTCAATAGAATTAGGGCAACACCGGGGCCACGGTGAAGCAGGGGCGTCACTCACTCTGCTACAGCACAAACCTTTACTTATCAATCATGTTTCCCACCACTCATGAAATTTGACTACAATGAGGTTAAAATTCAGGCTGCTCTGGATGTCACACAGACACCCTTTTCATTTCACAGCCGAACTATGTCATGACAGTTGTACACAGCATAAGTCATTAAATCAAAACAGAAAGGGTCTTTCCATGGACTGGTACAACAACACACATTTCCATGCTTGACTGAAATATACTAAGCTTTTATTTGGAAGTACCTGTGGCTTTGTGTTTATGCCTTAATTTTGCTAAGCTCCTACATTTCTGACCTTTGTCGTTTAGGAACTAAAATAATTTTTTGTAATAAATTTAAGTTTTATTACAAAACTTACTCAACACATGGAACTATATGGGGGAAGTTGGTTTATGTGCTTCCATGCATTTTAATTTACTACAAATATTTTACTACTTAATAATTACTTTAAAAATATGAAATAAAGGAACTTTATGAAAATTATGTAAATTTTCAATGTGAATTTGGCGCT